>JAATLQ010037088.1:0-47510 GCA_013421005.1 Heliconius erato x Heliconius himera | reverse complement strand
TGGTGTCAAGGTTAAGCGCGGCGTTGAGTTCTGCCACTCAACACGCAATGCCTCCAGAATTCGGCAGAAAGTGGGGAATGGAGTGTCTTAACACTAGGTTCCCTCTGCCTACTCTGCTGTGTGCGGAATACAGCGTGAAGCTGATTTATTTATTTATTTTATTATAGTTGTCAATCAATTCTGCTTATTAAATAATCATGTATTTTAAGCGGGCGAAGCCGTGGGCGGGCCGCTAGTATACAATATTTCATATTATTATGAATGCACTCATGATATTCACCACAAAGCACTGGCCAACCTCGTTCAATTATCATTGAATGTGAAATAGAATATTTTAATTATTAACTTGTGTATTAATTTATATTTATTTACAAAAGTAAACTAGCATAACCTTTAAATGTGAATATATTTTTATTAAAAAGATAGGAAAATGAGAAGGAAGTACTAGGAAACTTAAATTTAAGATATTTATTTCGTTTTCCAGGTCTACCTAATTTTCGGGAAAAGGAAAAACAAGATGGGAATCAAATATTTGATTTTGTAACATTACCGCGTTCTGGTAAATAAAACGTGGTATAGACTTAACGGAGTGTCTTAACATAAGTTTTCATTTACGTAAAATTGCTTTTTTATATATTTTTAAAGTCAAAAACTAGATATTTAACTTATTTTGCAAGAATAGGTAGTATGTAAAGCAACACAGAAATATACTGTAATTTTTAATAAATATTAGATATCACACTTTGTCTACAGCCGAAATTACAGTACCTCATCCTTAATTTTCCATTTGAAATTTTAATATAATTTGCTTTGAGTGGTTGATGTTGGCTAGAGGTGTTCGTTTTATTATATAACTGAACAAAAGAACCGATCTCTAAAAAGAATATTTGATCCGTTCATTTTCAGAACAACTTTGTGTTCATTTTTTGTCGCGTTCTTTTTGATTGACTCTTTAAACGATCGCTCTGTCCGACTGCGATCATTCGCGTCACAAGAGAGAGGTATAGCGACATCTCGCTCACACGCACTCTTAATCTCGAATTTGAAAATTGGAATCCTTTGGTAGCGAGGATAGTAAGTCGTAATTGGTGAATATTTTTCACATTCTAAATTATGCTCTAATACCATTTGATAAGAACTGTAATAGTAATGAGTACTTACGTTTATTACACTTACGTTAATTTTTTTTATGGTAATTTCAAAATTCTTATTAGTATTTGAGTATTTGAGAAAAAATAAATTTAAGTGTTATTATGGATTTCACTTTTAATAGTTAATGACGTATTGTATGTATTAATTACAAGGACGCTAAATTTTTTGTTCTTTTTTTTCGCTTTCTTTTGCTTTTATTTGCTTATATTTATTTACGTAAGGGTAAATAAGTGTTAGTTTTACGTAAACTTATTAAATCTAAAATAAAATTACACTAGTAATCTTATTTTAGATTTAATAAGTTTAGATTTATATTTCTTTTCTTAAAAATGCCACGAAGAGGGCAAATATGGAAGTATTTCAATATTGCGGAACATTAAATTACCTCTGTGTATATGTTGATAATAATAAGCTTTACGCTCTAACCCACGTACAGCAGGGTAGGCAGAGGGAACCTAGTGTTAAGACACTCCGAATTTTTTAAGACATTGCGTATAAAATAAAAATATTAATAAATAACAATTCATTCCCTAGAATGGGGATCGAATCCACAGCTATGTATATGTGTGTCCATTTTATTGGTAGTCTATATTAATTATTAATTGTTATTTAACATTAATTGGAGTTTTATTCTAGAAATAAAGATTTTATATTATTATTATGAATGCCTTAATTGACCTTCTTTACTTTAAATAAATAGTACGCGGATAATAGACGATCGACCTTTTTTAATTGTCTTTTGAAATTTATATTTAGATATAAATTATATATTAAAAAAAGAAAAAAAAACTAAAAAATAGACTGATAACATCCGGACTCGAACTAAGCTCTTCTAGTTAAGGATTCGCCCGACTTACCACTCAAGCTATCACAGCCACATTTTTGCCGGCGAAATATACTTTTGTATTCTAATGAATTAATGATATTTTGTACACGCTTGTAGCCCCCCTCTCCTGCGCCACGACGCCCGCAATACTGAACATATAAAGAGAACTGAACGTAAAACTGAACATGTTCTTTAAACTGAACATATCGTTTGTTCTCGTTCACAAAAGTGAGCTGTTGTGCACACTCCTAATGTTGGCACGTTTATATGTAACATTTAAATTTATATAAACGAAGGCTTTATTTAAATAGAGTTAACTAAGTTATTATTTTAATAATATCTCGTTATAAATAAATTATTTTTTCTTAAGAATAATAGAGAAAACCGTGGTGGTGTAGTGGAATAGCAACTGGCCGATGGTTGTGAGTTAGATTACCACTCAGAGAAATTAATTTATACTTACACAACTACTAGTACTCTACCCTCGCTCCTCGTGGCGCAGTGGTACTAACGTGTCACTTTATACTCGGCGGTTATGAGTTTGATTCTCACAAGGAGCAATTAAATATATACCAATACTTTAAAAAGAAAAGATTTGTATGTTTTTCACCCGCGCCTTTACGCGGAACTAAATGTATGTCCTAAATATAAAAATAGAGTTTCCTTTCTCCGTACCTATCAATGCAAAACCAGTTAAGTAAGGTCGCCAAGCCCAATAAAGTCACTGAAAACTTGTTGAATAACCTAATTAAAGTTAAATATAGGAGGCAAAACTCAAGGTCGTGGTTTATCTTTACAGAACGGAGAATTTATAATAATTTATTTCCTCAAACTGGAATCAAACCCACAATCATCACGTTTACAGTAAGACGCTACCCTACTATGTCATAATGGACTCTATAAGTATATAGTAGACTAGAATGCTAAAGAAAAACATTATTTATAGATTATCTAAATATTTTTAAGATATCAACAATGATTCAAACTGTATACGGATATAATGATAATGATACGTTGATATAAAAAAAAACAACGATATTCCACAAACAACTTCACGTTGAGAGCACGTGTAATACGTATTTAGACGTTTTTTTTTATTTTAAATATTAAATTTAGTTAAGTTATTTTAAATTGAATTGTGAGTTAAAGATACAAGGTGAGATTTATTTTATAATACCACTTTTTGAGAGGCGGAGCTCAACGCCGCGCTTTTTCTTATTGCTAGAGCGAGGAAATGAAAATAATTATTTCCCCCAAGTGGGAATTGAAGTCACAACTGTCATGCTTACAGTCGCTATCCCACATTAAAATTTAAACTCAACTGAGAGATTGAACGCCTTTAAATTTCACACAAAAAAATACTATTGCGATTTGATTGACTCAGATAACATTGCATGTAAGTACGATCACTACTAGATATTTATATTGAGTGACGGAACTCAACGCCACGCTTCGTCTTGTCACTAGAGCAAATCGAACCACACTAATTCAAATTCAAACAACCGTCGCGTTTCAACGCCGTGCCGCTGCCCCACCACGGCCCCAATAGTGATATAGGCGGTATTGCGTCGTAACTCCAAACGGTGGCCTTGATCCTATATTTAGACTATATTTCTATCTGAGTCTGTAATCAATATAAAAAATCGTACATCTACAGTCGTCACGGATATAATACATAGAAAAAACCGAACCAGCGCGAGTAGGTCACGTCCGCCGAGGGTTCCGTACAAGGCTCCCTTTGACTCCCTTTTGTAGTATCGAAATATACGTTTTTTGCGATATAGACAGACATGTTTTTTTAAGTAAATGTAGAAAGACAATTTTTTAGGAAATCGTGAGACCGTAAATCTATGTATATAGTTAGGGAAGAGGGGGCACATTCGAACGATTTTTAAACTTTGTGTCATATCTAAAAATTCTACAGTTTTTAACTTCTTTACTATTTCACAATGCTTAGTCCAATTATTGTTCCACACAATCGTAGCATCATATGTAGAAAAATATATAAGTTAAAGGTGCAATATCAACTTTAGTAGCACTACTCTTAAATCAAGTTTATATTTTTTTAACTTATTCTTAATTTACAATAAAAGTACCTACAGAATGAGAACAGGAGCCCAGCTAAGTTCCCAGGTTTCATCTGCCTACCCAGCTATATGCGGGATACAGCGTGAAGTAAAAAAATAAATAAAAGATTTCATATCAATCCAATGCGTAGAAACACCCGGATGAAGAACTTATGTATCTTCACACATCCTGCTGTTATCAGAAAACGTAAAGTGATTGAACTAGAGTATCTACTATCTTTCTTGTTTATTTAACTAATAAAATTTAAATGGCGTGATATCATTATCTTTATATATTATCTTAATGGCACAGCGGTTAATTATGTATTTAATATATAAACTTACTATAGTTATGAGTTCTACTAGAGGTAGAGGTTCGTACAGCCATTGAGGCTATCGCGGCGCAGTGGCACAAGCAAGTAGCTGTAAAGCGTAAAGCGTTGTAGATTCGATTCCCAATCGGGGGAACGAAATATTTTTTTTTCATCGCTCTGGTAAAAAAGGCAAAGCGCAGCGTTAAGCCCCGCCTCTTAACATGCTATGCCTCGAAATTCAGCGGATGGTGGGGAATGAAAGTTAATTAATGTGAACGGTGTGCCTTAACATTAGGTTTGAGGTTCCTTTTGTTTACCCTGCTATATGCGGGATACTGCGTGCAGTTAATTTTTTTTTTTAACTTTCTTCTACTTTCAGTTTCGCCCTCGTGTTCGAATAGAAATAACTAAGACTTTTGTATGTCATATGTATATCACACACATTTTAAGTGTGTGATGTAATTATAGTACACCGTGCAGTCCTTTAAATCGAAAAGATAAACACGACGCCTATAGCATGCCTCGATAAATGCCTTTATCGAATCCAATTTAAAATTATTTTTACAATTGGAACCAGTAGGATCAAAATTAAAATTTCTTTATATAAATCGAGAAATCTTCTTTTAGTGCTTCAACATACTATAATAACTTATTATATTTACATATAAAATTTCAGTTTTCTAAATCCAATTATGTGGGCAGTGTCTGTCTGTCTGTTATTTATAGGGTTATCAATCAATATTATTATAATATACAGAGCTATGGTTTTGTTTTCAGATGATATTCCTAATATGGAGTATTGTACTACTAGTAGTCGTAGTGCTGTACTTCAATAAGGTATACTCCAGGTTCAGCGACAATGGTGTGAAGCATTTCAGAGTGGTACCCTTATTTGGGAACATGGCTGGCGTTTTGTTCCGTCAAAATCATTTAAGCGATTTGTTAGACAGTTTGTATCATACATTTAAGAATGAAAGGTGAGTTTTTATTAGGTATACATGTTAAAATTTTGATCGTCGTGGCTCAGTAGCAGAAGTAGCAGTAGTAGCAGAACTGTAAGGTATAATTGTGGGTTCGATTCCCCACTTACGAATAGAATTATTAAATATTTTAAATTCCTTGCTCTGGTAACGGTGTAAAAGAGAGAAATAGAGTTGCTTACTACTACCCTATTAGATAAATAAATGTAGTTTTTTGTGTTTGAGACTAGTCGTGGCGCAGGGACACAAATGTGTGACTGTAAACGCGACTGGTTGTCAATCCCCACTTTATATTTTCATTCCTTCGCTATGGTGTCTAGATAAAGCGCGGCGTTGAGTTCCGCCACTCAATACACGATGACGAACATCTACCTTCCTTGTTATGTGAGGGATACAGCGTGAAGCTGATTTATTTTATTAAATTTTGCTTGAGTTCTAAAACTAACAATTTTATCCCCAGATTTATAGGAAGCTACGAACTTATTAGACCTACAGTAATAGTACGCGACATTGAACTAATAAAGAAAATTACTATTAAGGATTTCGAATATTTCATAGATCACAGAGGAATTGCGGACAATAAAAAAGAACCACTCTTTGGTCGAAATTTGTTTGCCTTAAAAGGTAATATGAACATTATGTTACATTTTACTCTAAGCAGTAAAATGTCGATTCAAGTCCGGACCCGGGGAAAAAATTATATTGAAATTATTATTATTTCTTGAAAAAAAAACTTAACTTAAAAAAAATGAAATCAGCTTCACGCTGTATCCCGCACACAGCAGGGTAGGCAGAGGGAACCTAGTGTTAAGACACTCCGCTCCCCACTTTCTGTCAAATTATGGAGGCAATGCGTGTTGAGTGGCAGTCTCAACGCCGCGCTTTGCCTCGACACCAGAGCGAAGAAATGGAAATATAAATTAAAATAAATAAATCATTTCCCCGAGTGGGGATTGAACCCACAACCAGTCGGTTTTACAGTCATACTTTGTGCCCCTGCGCCACGACTGGCCTCAAAAAGCCAAATAAAAAGATGAAAACATTTTAAAATTTTACACGAACCATTTCAAGCTACATTTGAGCCGTCCATAACTCGTTAACCAATTAGTCGATAAGCATAAAATTTAGCAAATTTAAAACCTCTTAGCTTGTAATGTAATTTAAATTTCAATAATTTAACTCAAATGGTTATTGATATATTAATATTAACGTTTATTTTAAAAATTCACTTTTTTTGTGACTGACTGACTCACTCATCAAAAACCTAAACCATCCTAGGTGACCTAGAAAGTTGATATTTTTGACCAAGGATAGACAATACCTTGGTATTATACTCGTACATATGCACGGAAAAATCTGAAAAATTATAATTATTGCTATTATGATTACTATCAATAATAAAAGTTAAATCAAAGAATGTAAAAGCGAGTTTAAGTAAAATATTATGTAATGCGTCGTTGATTTCACCGACAAAAGAATAGGAGATCTATATAGGTACTGAGTTCTGTGTTCAGTCGGGATAAAACTCAAGTTCTAAATGTGGCTTGGCTATTTTTTACCACCAGACACCAAACCAAAAGTGAACCTAGTATAGTCCAGTATGAGATGAAAGTACACTGACGGGCAAAATTATATAGAAAAAACGTCAGAGAGAACGGAGCGCCAAACACTACGGTCTCTACATACCTCTTTCGCCTCGTCCACTGTCACCAACCTCTTCATACATGCCCCCTGGGGTGTCCTCATGCTTTTTACGTGACCTTCCTCCAGTATCTTTGATATTTTGTTTTCGAAGGTCAACCGAGGCCTCTCCCTACCTCTACCTCTACCTCAAAATTATATAGCTTGTTCCTAAAACATTGTCGTTTAATTTTATTTAAAGCTTGAATTTGATGGTTATATTTCATATTTAAATGTTGTTCATATATTTCAATGTTGTAGTTTCATATTGTAGTTTCATAATTACTATATTTGTATGTAATTATATCACTAACTAATTGCCGTTCGCTAATAATACTCAGGTGAGGAATGGAAGGACATGAGGTCAACTCTGAGCCCGGCGTTCACGAGCTCTAAGATTAAGCTGATGTTACCCTTCATGGAGGAGGTCGGCGAACAGATGATCAGAGCTCTTAAGAAGAAGATCGACGAATCTAAAAGTAAATTATAATTGTATTGACACGAGAAAGTAACGAAGAAATAGGTGCCTTCACCCTTTATCCCGCATCGATTTATAGGCAAAGGGAGACGATTAATAGGCAAAGGGAACCTAATGTTATTTTTTTTATTCTAATAATTATGTGTGTGAAGTACTTTGGTTATGTTACAGTATTTAAATTACTCTTTGAGACGATCATCAATTTTTTTATTAAATGTATGTACTTTCAACTAGTAGAATTATTCCAAATGAAATTAAGTAGAGAGGGAAGAGGATAATGGAGGTGAGCATTATGCAAAATGCTCATCACGCTGAAGTACTTTTGTCAATGTGCATTTGACTGTAAACTCGACGGTCGTGACTTCGATACCCACTTGGGGGACTAAATTATGTTCATTTCCTCTACCTCATTCTTGTAACAAAACATTCGGATGGAAAGCGGGAGACGTAGAGTCTTAGCACTAACTTTCTTATATCGACCCTGATATATGAGAAAAAGTGTCAAGAGCGTAAACCTTAAGTGGAGATCGAAATATCACTCTCTTCTTTATCCTTCTTCATCCTCTCTTTATATTAAAACATATTATTTCTAGCTGGAAACATCGATGTGGACTGTAAAGATCTAACAACGCGTTACGCCAATGACGTCATCGCGTCTTGCGCTTTCGGTTTCAAAGTGGATTCACATACTGATGAGGACAACCAATTCTATAAGATGGGCAAGATGGTTTCTGAATTCAAGTTACGTCAATTGCTCTTCTTCTTCGTTTTTTCTGTTTGTCCAAGTCTCGCTAAGGTTAGTTTACTAGTTGTCTCACTTGAAATTTTTACTACTAGTTTTTTTTTAATTTTGAATCTTATATATCTTGAATAAATGTTATAACCATGAGGCCGGTCGTGGCGCAGCGGCACGAAGTGTGACTGCAAACCGACTGGTTGTGGGTTCGATCCCCACTCGAGGAGACGAAATATTTACTCAAATTTATATTTCCATTTCTTCGCTCTGGTGTCGAGGCTATGCGCGGTGTTGAGTTCTGCCACTGAACACGCAATGCTTGCAGAATTCGGCAGAAAGTCGAGAACGGAGTATCTTAACATTAGGTTCCCTCTGCCTACCCTGCTGTGTGCGGGATACAGAGTGAATCTGATTTGATTTAAATGTTATAGCGAACGAGAAACGGTGCATCTTTAGCTCAATATCGACATCAAAATCCATTCTGTCTATTTCTTGCCATACTAAATAAATTTCGAAACTTTACTACACCTTTGTCAGTATCATCTAATAGACTTATTGACAACATAATATTAGATGAACCAGCTTCTAAATATATCCCAGTTTTATATTTGACGGTTCCGACAAGTATGCTGACAATATTTGTTTGAGCCATATGTCCTGCTATATGATTAAATTTGATAGTCCTCGTCGCCAATATCTATGACAACTATTTTAATAATGATTGGCATTGCTCAAATATGGCTTATACTTATATTTAAAAGTTGAAAAATAAATAAAAAGGCATTGAAAAATAAATCAAACCATGTTAATTTAAATACTATGAAATTTCAAAATATAATACTATAATTCTAAGTTATGTGTTTATTTTTATCAGTGGTATCGATGTCTGTATTTTTTTTAAAGAAAATAATTTAAAATATTCTTTACAGTATTTAAATATATCTTTATTTGCGAGCTGTACGAAGCATTTCTTCACCGAACTAGTAACAAGTACAATGAAGAACAGAGAGTTGAAGAACATCTACAGACCCGACATGATTCATCTTCTTATGGAAGCTAAGAAAGGTACTTAAAAACCCGTCGTGGTACAGTGGCACAACATCTGACTATAAACGCTACTGTTGTAGATTCAATTGTCACTAGAGAAATTTATTATTTCAAAAGCGAGTAGGTGAGGAACGAAGTGTCTGCCCATCTGACTATCCCGATATAAATCAGGATAAAAACACATGATATATATGAGGCCAGTCGTGGCACAGTGGCACAAAATGTAACTGTAAAATCGAACGGTTGTGGGTTCGATCCCCACTCGAGTAGACAAAATATTTACTTACATTTATATTTTCATTTCTTCGCGCTGGTGTCGAGGCTAAGCGCGGCGTTGAGATCCGCTACTCAACACGCAATGCCTCTAGAACTCAGCGGAAATTGGGGAACGGAGTGTCTTAACACTAGGTTCCTTCTGCCTACACTGCTGTGTGCGGGATACAGCGTGAAGCTAATTTATTTATTTGGTTTATATATCAGATATTATATACTAGATATATATAAGAAAAATGTGAATGTGATGCTAAATAGAAAAAACCTAATTACATGTAATATACTTATTTAGAAATGATAAAAATTTTAACGCAGCGGGACGGGACGCAGGAGGCGCGGGTTCGAGTCCCGCTGCGTTCAAATTTTTATACGTTTTCTAAATAAGTATTTTTCTTTCCTAAGTGTGGAATAACACTTTAAAAATGTTTAAAAATACATGTAATATATCATTCTGTTCTCAACTTAGACACATCACATCGAATATGCAGGATCTAAAATTGCATTATTTATCAAACGGGGAAAATGAAAACAATACAAATATAATTTTTTGCCTAATTGAGAATCGAACTTATTATCCTCTTCCTCATTATATAATGTTGCCATTACAGATTATTCATTTACTCTTTAAATAAAAATGCATCTCCCCAACATAGAAAGGCAGAAGGAACCTAATAATAAAATACTCTGTTCAATAAACTCCGCCGAATCTTAGAGACTTTGTGTGTTGAGTGGCTTTATTATTTTATCAACAGGACGACTCGCTCACGAAGAGAAAACAAGAAACGATGTCATCCAGGACACTGGTTTCGCTACCGTCGACGAAACAGCAGTTGGCAAGAAATCTATTAGCAGAGGTAAAGTACTAAAATGTTTGTAATTTTTGGCAAAATCATTTATATATTTAATTTTTGCAAATAGTTATAGATTTTATCTAAATATCTATACATATTATTAAAATTTTAAGTAATTGCTGTGTGTATATAGAAGACATATGAGCAAAATCTAATTTTGGAGGCAACTAGGATTACGTTGATAAGTTACAATTTTATTATAAATATAGAAAAGTTGTTGTTTTTTTTTCAAAACTATTGAATATCCTTATGTTAACTGCAAAAATTCAGCCCTAAGACTAATTAAATAATTTTCACATTAGTAATCTTAAGTTCTTTGCAGACATACATTATATATTAAAACAGGAATGTAATTCAGTGTATTAAATATTTCATTAAATAATTAAATAGTTTAAGCGGGCGAAGCTCACGAGCTGGTCGCTAGTAATAAATAAAAGTCTATTTGATTATCTATATATATAAAAGGACTTGTGCTGACTGACTGAGGTAAGACGCACGCAGAGCCGTAACCGCTGATGGTAGAAACGTGAAATTTGGGCAGATGTTTATTTTCATATTCTGGACATCCACTAAGAACGGAATTTAAAAAAAAATTACCCTAAAGGGATCAAGTAGGGGTTAAAAGTTTGTATGGAAAAAAAAAATAATCTGTACCGATTTTTATAAAATTTGAAATTCAGACTCTTAAAAATATTTCATTGAACACGTGTTTCATGGTTTTTAAGAATTCACCCCTTTAGGGTTCAAATAAGGGGTTGAAAGTTTATACGGAAAAATCTTTAAATTGCCATCGATTTTTATAAAAATTTAAATTCAGACTGTTAAAAATATTATATTGAACACGTGTTTCGTGGTTTTTTTTAAAATTCCCTCCTCATAAGCGGGCGAAGCCGCGCGCGCCCTCTAGTCTATATATATAAAAGGACTTGTGCTGACTGACTGAGGTAAGACGCACGCAGAGCCGTAACCGCTGATGGTAGAAACGTGCAACTTGGGCAGATGTTTATTTTTATATTCTGGATATCCACTAAGAAGGGAATTTGAAAAATTTTAACTCTAAAGGGATGAAATAGGGGTTGAAAGTTTGTATGGAAAAAAAATTTAATCTGCACCGATTTTTATAAAATTTGAAATTCAGACTCTTAAAAATATTTCATTGAACATGTGTTTCATGGTTTTTAAGAATTCACCCCGTAAGGGTTCAAATAAGGGGTTGAAAGTTTATATGGAAAAATCTTTAAATTGCCACCGATTTTTATAAAAATTTTAATTCAGACTGTTAAAAATATTTTATTGAACGTGGTTTTTTTAGAATTCACTTCTAATAAGCGGGCGAAGCCGCGCGCGCCCTCTAGTTTACTAAATAATTTTGTAATTAAACGGCTAAACCATTTTTTATGGAACTTACAAATGTAGACAAAGAAAATAAATATTAACTTCTTTTTATAGTTTGGTCTGACATTGACTTAACAGCCCAAGTGGTATTATTCTTTATGGCTGGCTTCGAAACAATATCTATTGCGATGTCTTTCGCATTACACGAACTGGCCGTACATCCGGAAGTACAGGACAGATTAGTTAAGGAAATTAAAGAGCAGCATGTTAAGAATGGTGGGAAGCTAAACTTTAATGCTATACAAAGCATGACTTACATGGATATGGTGGCATCAGGTAAATTCATATTTTTCTATTTTTTTTTTAATTTTTAGTGTTATTTCAAACTAAGAATACACTTGAGAATAGAAGAGAAAATAAGAAAACGTATATATATGAATTGGAACTTTGCGGGACTTGAACCCGCGCCTCTTGGAAACCGTCCAAACGCTCAGAACACTATACATTCTTATACTTATTATCAAGCTACGTCGAAATTCTCATACATTTATATAAAAGTTGTTTTTCAGAGGTGCTAAGACTTTGGCCGCCAGTATTGGCCTTGGACAGACAATGTATCAAAGATTACAACATGGGTAAACCAAACAGCAAAGCCACTAAGGACTTTATTGTAAGTAAATACTGTTATACCTTTTATGATATGCTATAAGTAAATATTATTTTTAGTAACTTGGATTATAGCCAATAAGCCTAAAATTGTATACAATTTTGATACTATACTCACACCTAAGATTGATCGGAATTTTACATTTTGTTGTTAAAGTGCTGAATGTGTTATCTCAATATTTACAAAAAAACTGTATGGCATTATAAAACAAAAACTTAAGCTTCAGCTTTGATTTACAACAATCTTTAAGTTCATAAACTATAATATTTGGTTGTATTCATATAGTTTTTGAACTTTTTGACAATAGTTCATATATATATATAGTTCATGAATCAGAGTACCGTGTGATCCCGGCCTAGAATAGGATCATCCTGGTACTGGTGTCGTAAGAGGCGACTAAAGTACGTGTGGTAGAGTCACTTCGCCAGCAATGGCAACACGCATGGGCAGACTCGACCGGGTCATTACTACCGCCGGCATTTAAAACTGGCGTTAAGTAGCGGCTTTATGCCACTGCGTTTAGCATCAGGTAATGCCGGGCTCCGGCGCCCAACCCACCTTAAAGGCCGGCAAAGCACCTGCAGCTCCTCTGGTGTTGCACGGGGTCGTGGGCGGCGGTCATCACTTACCATCAGATGACCCGAACACTCGTTTGCCTTGTCTTTCCCATATAAAAAACAAGTCATGACTCATAATCAAGAAGTGTCTGTATACAGACACTCTCTAATATGCGTTAGTGACTTTAAATATGACTAGTTATAGATTCGAATCTCACTTTTTATTTTCATTTCCTTCGCTCTGGTAACAAGATAAAACATGCTTTTGAGTTCCACCACTCAACACGCAATTCCTAGAAAGTTAAGCGTATCCTCTTAACTTAACTCACTATCATGGGGAACGGAGTGTCTTAAAACTATGATCTCTCTGCCTACGCTGCTGATTTAATTGATTGCCCATAGATAAAACCAGGTGAGCTAATTGGCATACCAGTGTGGTGCTTCCATCACGACCCGGAGTTCTTTCCCGATCCTCACAAATTTGATCCTGAAAGGTTTTCAGAAGAAAACAAACATAAAATCAATCCCATGGCGTACATGCCTTTTGGTATTGGCCCTAGAAATTGTATTGGTGAGTATTTTATTCAAAAATCTTGTAGTCTTGTAGCATGTATCGGTATTCGGTTTACATACATATAATGTGTATGTAAATATTATATGTAAGAGAACTATGGGAGATCTCGGTTGAATTTTGAGAACACAGTATCTATGACCCTGAAGGAAGGTCACGTTAAAAGGATGAAGATCACTCAGAAGGCATGTACGAAGAAATTGGTAACAGGTGACCAGGCTAAAAAGAAATGCAGGGGCTGTACTGATTGTCGCTCCATACCCCCTAGGAACCTACCAGCTAGGAATAAATCGTGAAAAAAAATTGTAAAATAGATTAAATTAAAATAGAATGTACTTACTATTGCATTTGCATCGTTTCGAATAATATACTGAAACTTCCAAATTAAACTGCATTTGTGTATATATATATATATATATATATATATATATATATATATATATATATATATATATATATATATATATATATGTGTGTGTGTGTGTGTGTATTCATACCTCCTCATGAATCATGTAATATATTGTCAATAATTATAATTGTAAGCAGTTATTGAGAAACGTCTTTCGGTACTACAGATTGTTTTGGACTCTTGATAAAAATTATTTTACTTAAAATTGAGGTATCCCTGATATACTTAGTCAAAGTACATTAATTCCGTCACCAAACACGCTACATCTCAAAATATGACTATAACGAAGGAATAATTATTGTAGTATATTTATTATATACATGTTATAGTAAGTATCCCAGCTGATCGTGATGCGCTAAGATAGATATGAAATTGACAGTATTACCGGTGTCTTATCTGCATCGATACGATGGCGCAACCTCAGCATAGCACGCTTAGCTGAACACAAAAGCAGTGTTGGTACCGGCTGGATATTACTGAAGAACAATGAAAGAAAGACGAATGCTGTAGAGATGCATCTCCTTTGCATGATATGCCATATCAGTTTAGCAGACTTCATCTCTGATTTCTCTTAAAATATTGTCTCTTCCTCATTTTATTTTGTTTGTTTAAAGTGTAGAGTTCCGATAGTTAATAAATTTTCTTATCATCGGGTTCTAGGTTCTAGATTCGCCCTCTGCGAGCTGAAGTCCCTGCTATACCAGGTCCTACTCCACATGGAGGTGTCCCCGTCGGAGCGCACGCGCCTCCCCGCGCAGCTCTCCACCGAGTCCTTCAACCCGCACCTGCTTGGCGGACACTGGCTTACGTTTAAGATACGAGATTGAAATGTATTGATCATTTGTTATTTTATAAACTTTTTCTTATTTAATTATAAAATTATATTAGGTTTTCAAATAGAATATTACAAGCAAGCCGCAGGATATGTATAGGGAGCCTGTGAACCTAGTGTTAAGACTCTACGCTTCCCATTCAGACGCTTCTCTTCGCTAATTTCCGTTTATATGTTTAGTGGCGTTACTAGAGCGATTAAATTTAAATATTAAATAATTCCTGTCCTCAATCCTCACGTGACGGCCTCACGTTAGGTGATACGTAAAATTATGCTATAAGATATAAGTTTTCTTTTATGAAAATACTTTTATAATCAATTTTTATTTGTATTAGTGACGTTATGTTACAAATAATGTATTTAATTTCTTATTTAGACACTAAGTGTCAAAGTGGTATGTTGAATTAGACATAATAATAAGTATGTATGTTCAAAACGAATGATTACAATTTTTACTTAAAAAGTTGTTTTGATAATTTCAACTGAATTATATAATAAATATAGCTAAGAACCTGCAGAATCTTAAAATTAATTCCATTTTATTTTATTGTATGACGTTACGTTTTTTCACAAATAGAGTAGTTATTTTTGTCCAATACCACTACTTCAGAGATATATAACAAGTAAAAAATATATATTATGAAGCATTATTAAAATGTATATTTTTTAATTTAAATGGATTTTTAGATGTTTTTCTCTACAAAATCGTTTCATATTATGACCAAAATATTATGACATACATATATTAAGATCGTTGCGTCAACAACGAAAAATGGGACTAATCTGAATTTTCTTTTATTTTATATTTGTTACTCGAATTTAAATTGAGTTTCACTCACTTCTTTTATTAAATTTTAAGAAATATATTTTAATTCTTATTTTTAAATATTATTTTAATCTTACCCCTATATAAGATCATAAATTGTACAAATTAAAAAAAAAAAAAACAAAAACAAAATTCGATGATTTTTCATAGTTTTTTTTTACCAACTTCACGCAGTATCTCGCACACAGCAGGGTAGCATGAGATAGCCTATGTTAAGACACTCCGTTTTCTTTTTTTTTTTCATTTTGTATAGAATTTTACCAATTAAACCATATTATCTATCTGTTGACATAACTATTATATCAAACCGCCAACCGCCAACGATTTCTTCATTGCCTCGGGTTTTGCTCTAGATTTTTGTAGAATCCGCTGACTGTATCTTGCCCTCTGGTATGGTGGGTTTGAGACTTTTGATTTTATGAGTGGTGGTAGAGGTGGCTTCTAACCGCCCTTTTTATTGAAATTAGGATGTTTTTCTATTTTAATAGTCTCGTGGATTATTCTAGAAACATATCTATATTCCTTAGCGCGGATGTGGGGCTTATCAGTCCTGATGTTTAACCAATGTAACACATTTAAGACACCTAAAAGTATAAGATTTTATTTGTATGAATATTTTATTTATAAATACTGTTTACGGTTTTCCCCACTTGGACTCCATATAAGTGATCAGCTTCACACTGTATCGCGCCTATTACAGGATAGGTAGAGGGAACCTAGTGATAAAACCCTAAGAAAATTTTTGACAGTGCCTTTTGATCGGCGGAATTTAATCCCAGGCTTTGACTGGTTACCAGAGCGAGGAAATGAAAATATTAAATATATAATTTCCCCGAGTGGGAATCGAATCCACAGCCTTCGCGTTTACAGTCTCCACGTTTCTGCCCCTGCGCCACGAAGGCCACAATCACAATTCTATTCGTTTAAATATGAAATAACCTAATAAACTCAGTAGCTGCAGATTTAACCCAGACTTGGGAGTATAATATTTCTTTTCTATACTTTAAAAGTATAAAACGGACTCCACTTGTTTATTTCTATACGCCAAAAAATTAAAGGAATACATAGCTCAAAAAAAAAACCAGCTTCACGCTGTATCCCGCACACAGCAGGGTAGGCAGAGGGAAGCTAGTGTAGTTAAAACACTCCATTCCGAACTTTCCGCCTAAACTATATAGCTAAACATAGCATTATAATTTAGTAAGCCGCTGGGTTTAGTCCTTAGTTAATTTTAATTTGAACAGACGTTTTAATTAACTCGAAACAGTGGGAAGGGGAGTAATTTAGCAAATATTAAGGGTTTTTGAGGCGAATTCATAATTTACATTACAATACAGGCCGTGCTAAGTTTCATCCCGTTTTAGATATTTTCCGTGCGGTCTCGTCTCTCAATGGGGTTGTTCCGCGTCGTTGAATTTCAATAAAATTGTTCTATTATATTATACAACTGTTTATTATAGCTTCAATTTGCTTTTTTATTTATTTATTTGTTTTGAGCGCGGCGTTGAGTTCTGCCACTCAACACGCAATGCCTCTAGAATTCGGCAGAAGGTGGGGAACGGAGTTAACACTAGGTTCCCTCTGCCTACCCTGCAGTGTGCGGGATCCAGCGTGAAGCTGATTTTGATTTATTTATTTGATTACAAAGGCCGTCGCGGCATAGCCTTTATTAGGTCGTCAGATATGGGTTCGATATCCAATCAAAATCCTCGCTCTGGTTAGAAGGTAAAATACGCAATTCCTTTAGAATTTGGAAACGGAAATGTTTTAATGGGAATGGATTTTCTTAACATTAGGTTCCTGGGTTCCCTTTGCCTACCCTACTACATGCAACGCTGAGTACAGTTAAGCTAAAAAATTGTAAATTGGTAACTTCTTCCTCTTGGTTGGTTCTTCAGAAAACCAGTAATTCAGTAAACAAAATTACCCTAAGTCGGAAATCGAACCCACAACCTATATAATTTAACTACACAACTACACCACAACGGTGTTATTTTATTTATTTTAAAAAGAATAACGTAAAAATCTAATACCTAGATCCATCCATACAACATCTTTTCTCATTTGCCGTGTGAACAGGCGGCTTAATTAAAAATTGTAATCGCTAAACTAGTATTAAGGCCACAGTGCGCTCTATTTACTTTATATCACCTTTAGCCTATCTGGGGCAAATATTCCTTACAATTTCTGTCGCATTTTATAGGAGAAGCGGAGAGAAGTGAGAGATTTAGTTCTTGTATATGTTTTAGAATATTGAAACAAAGCCCACGCTTCGAATTATTTTTTTTTAACTATACGTTATCTAAAGTACTTTTTTTTACCATACAACTGAATTATCATTTCCTTGATAGGTGCAAAGTATGGCATTGAATTTTGCCACTCTACACGCAATGTTTAAAATTGTGCGAAAAGTCCGAAAAAAACTACTACTAAGTTTGCTTTATCTACCCACTACTGGAACAGGATGAAAGTAAAAAAATACCCAATTTCAATGAAGGTTAAATGAGGGAGAAGCTTTGAGTGAGGGACTTCCCTCACTCAAAGTTTCTGGAAGCGCAACAAAAGCTCCTGAAGAGGAAAATTGTGTATTCATAACTATGAAGACGTTATAATTCAATAAATTGTTTTCTAAGACTGTTTTTAACTTAAAAATAGAGATTTAAAACAATTAAAACGGAACAGATTAAGGAAAAATTTTTGAAAAAAAGGATCTGATTAGGTCAATTAAATCTAGGTAGACTGGAGATTCGTTTTTTTAAATAAAAAGTTTCTCCAGAAAAGAATTGAACCCACGATCTTCGTAGTATTTTTAAATATTCTATATACTGTTTTACGCTGTACCCCACCACATATGCAGAGAGAATCCAGTGGTAAGATAAACTATATGTTCGAATGAAGCAATCTGTGTTGAGTGGCGTAACTCAACGCCGCGCTTTATCCTGCTACCATAGCGAGAAAAACGAAATTAATTCAATCTCCTGAGCAGGAATCGAAGCTATGACTATTGCGCTTACAGTCGAATGCTATATCACTGTGCCACAAATATATTCAAGTACATCACTAGAATACTATAAATGTATAATTTACAGATTATCTAAATATACTTAAGATAATGGGTTGCGTTTCAAACTGCATACAAATGTAACGATAAGTAAATATATAAATAAAGATATTCCACAAACTACTTTGCGCTGAGAGCACGTGTAATACGTACGTATTTAGACTGTCGTTTAGTATTAAAATTTTGAGACAGTACCTCTTGATTGGCAGAACTCAATCCTGAGGTTTGACTAGTTACCAGAGCGAGGAAATGAAAATATTAAATATATCATTTCCACGAGTGGGAATCGAATCCACATCCGTCGCGTCTACAGTCGTACGCTTCTGTCCCTGCACCACTATCACAATTCTATTCTATAAAATATAAAATAACCTAATATAATCAGTGGTTGCAGATTTAACCCTGACTTGGGAGTATGATATTTTTTTTCTTTACTTTAAAAGTATAAAACGGACTTCACTTGTTTATTTCTATACACCAAAAAATTAAAGGAATACATAGCTCTAAACAGCAGCTTCACCCTGTATCCCGCACACAACAGGGATGATAGAGGGAACCTAGTGTGAAAACACTCCATTCCGAAATTTCCGCCTAAACTATATAGCTGAACATAGCATTATAATTTAGTAAGCAGCTGGGTTTAGTCCTTAGTTAATTTTAATTTGAACAGACGTTTTAATTAACTCGAAACAGTGGGAAGGGGAGTAATTTAGCAAATATTAAGGGTTTTTGAGGCGAATTCATAATTTACATTACAATACAGGCCGTGCTAAGTTTCATCCCGGTTTAGATATTTTCCGTGCGGTCTTGTCTCTCGATGGGGTTGTTCCACGTCGTTGAATTTCAATAAAATTGTTCTATTATATTATACAACTGTTTATTATTGTTTTAATTTGCTTTTTTATTTATTTATTTGTTTTGAGCGCGGCGTTGAGTTCTGCTACTCGGAGCGGAGTGTCTTAGCACTAGGTTCCCTCTGCCTACCCTGCAGTGTGCGGAATCCTGTGTGAAGCTGATTTTGATTTATTTATTTGTTTACAAAGGCCGTCGCGGCATAGTCTTTATTAGGTCGTCAGATATGGGTTCGGTATCCAATCAAAATCCTCGCTCTCGTAAGAAGGTAAAACACGCAATGCCTTTAGAATTTGGAAACGGAAATGTTTTAATGGGAATGGAGTTTCTTAACATTAGGTTCCTGGGTTCCCTTTGCCTACTCTACTACATGCAACGCTGAGTACAGTTAAGCTAAAAAAATGTAAATTGGTAACTTCTTCCTCTTGGTTGGTTCTTCAGAAAACCAGTAATTCAGTAAACAAAATTACCCTAAGTCGGAAATCGAACCCAGAACCTATATAATTTAATTACACAACTATACCACAACGGTGTTATTTTATTAATTTTAAAAAGAAAAACGTAAAAATCTAATACCTAGATCCATCTATACAACATCCTTTCTCATTTGCCGTGTGAACAGGCGGCTTAATTAAAAATTGTAATCGCTAACCGAGTATTAAGGCCACAGTGCGCTCTATTTACTTTATATCACCTTTAGCCTATCTGGGGCTAATTTTTCTTACAATTTTTGTCGCATTTTGTAGGGGAAGCGGAGAGAAGTGAGAGATTTTAGTTCTTGTATATGTTTACGAGGTCAGTCGTAGCGCGGCGGCACGAGGTGTGACTGTAAAACCGACTGGTTGTGGGTTCGATCCCCACTCGAGGAGATGAAATATTTACTTAAATTTATATTTCCATTTCTTCGCTCTGGTGTCGAGGATAAGCGCGGCGTTAATTCTGCCACTCAATACGCAATGCTTTCAGAATTCGGCAGAAATTGGGGAACGGAGTGTCTTAACACTAGGTTCCCTCTGCCTACCCTGGTGTGTGCGGGATACAGCGAAGCTGATTTGTATATGTTTTAGAATATTGAAACAAAGTCCATGCTTCAAATTGTTTTTTATAGCTATACGTCATCTAAAAAAAATACCCATAATTTTCCCATACAACAGTCTTACATCATTTCCTTGCAATGTTTAAAATTGTGCGGAAAGTCCGAAAAGAACTACTACTAAGTTTGCTTTATCTACCCACTACCCACTACTGGAACGGGGTGAAAATAAAAAAAAACCCAATTTCAATGAAGGTTGAATAAGGGAGAAGCTTTGAGTGAGGGACTTCCCTCACTCAAAGTTTCTGGAAGCGCAACAAAAGCTCCTGAAGAGGAAAATTATGTATTAATAACTATGTAGACGTTATAATTTAATAAATTGATTTCTAAGACTGTTTTTAACTTAAAAATAGAGACTTAAAGCATTTAAAACGGAACAGATTACGGAAAGATTTTCGAAAAAAAGTATCTGATTAGGTCAATTAAATCTGTAAGTAGGTAGACTGGATATTCGTTTTTTAAATAAAAAGTTTCTCCAGAAAAGAATTGAACCCACGATCATCGTAGTATTTTTAAATATTCTATATACTGTTTTACGCTGCATCCCACCAGATATGCAGAGAGAATCCAGTGGTAAGATAAACTGTGTGTGTAGTGTTAAGTGGCGTAACTCAACGCCGCGCTTTATCCTGCTACCATAGCGAGAAAAACGAAATTAATTCAATTTCCTGAGCAGGAATCGAAGCTATGACTATTGCGCTTACAGTCGAATGCTATATCACTGTGCCACAAATATATTCAAGTACTTCACTAGAATACTATAAATGTATAATTTACAGATTATCTAAATATACTTAAGATAATGGGTTGCGTTTCAAACTGCATACAGATGTAACGATAAGTAAATATATAAATAAAGATATTTCACAACTACTTCGCGCTGACAGCACGTGTAATACGTACGTATTTAGACTGTCGTTTAATAAAAACTTTATTAAAATTTGTTTAGTCTTTGTGAATCAACTGTGAGTGAAATTATACAAGGTGAGATTTTATGTATATTTTATTTTACGGTGCATTTTAAAGAGCGGAACTCAACGCCGCGATTTGTCTTGCAACCAAAACCAAATGAGTACGAGAGTGGGAACCCATAACTACCTCGTTTACACTCTGACGCCGTCTCGCTGTACCACGATGGCTTCAAAATTAATGATTTTTTTTATCAGCTTCACGCTGTATCCCGCACACAGCAGGCTGCCTAGCCTAGAGGGAACCAAGTGTTAAGACACTCTGTTTCCTACTTTCTGCCGAATTTTGGAGGCATTGTGCTACTGCGCTACGAGTGGCCTCAAAATGATTTTGTTAATGATACCAACGTCATTTGTATAGTCATGTGTATAGAACACAAAACATTTTTATTTCTGTTTATCCGTGCATACGAAACTCAGAAATAGCTCAATCGGTTTAAATGCAATTTTCACCATTATATTTTGGCAAACGTTCCTTAACAAAGTTATAGTGTTTTATTCAAATCTATTCATAAATTAAAAAAAACGCTATGCCAATATAAAGTATTTTGTTTAACAAAATGGCTGCAAAACAATTGAATTAACTAAAACTTTATTTCAATTTATGAATATTATCTTTAAAATGGTAATGTTATTAGAACAGAAGAGTAACTCAGATGAGTAAAAAAATAATTGTCGAGCAGGTCGCTAATTTATAAGTAACTGTTGGCTTTTCTGTTAATAGATGTTGCAATATTACTTAAATATATATTTCCATTTCTTCGCTCTAGTGTCGTGGTTAAGCGCGGCGTAGAGTTCTGCCACTCAACACGGAATGCCTCCAGAATTCGGCAAAAAGTGGGCAACGGAGTGTCTTAACACTAGGTTCCCTCTGCCTACCCTACTGTGTGCGGGATACAGCGTGAAGCTGATTTATTTGATTTTTACAATATTACCTAATTAATATAAATATATGTGGCACAGCATCTGACTGTAAATGTCATGGCTATAGTGGCCATGAAAGACAAAGTACGGTGTTGAGTTCCACCATTCAACACGCAATATCTCGAAAACACAACGGAGCAAAGTGAGGAACCGAGTATGTTAAAACTAGGTTCTTTCTGCCTATGCTGGAGAAAGGTCAAAATTGGTCTAATTCAAGATACATTTTAAAAAACTCTACGTTGAAATGTTTATACGTTTTAAAATATTTTGACTTGCTTAGCATGGAATGTCACTTAAAACATTTATAATATAAGAAAAAAAATATCTTTAGAAATAAGTTTGCTGCCAGATGCGGCACTATGGCCTCAACACTACACTATATTGTGGTATAAGTGGTTATTGCGTCTTAACTTCAAACGGTGACCTTGATCTTATACTAAGGCTATATTTATATCTATGTCAGTATAATCAATATAAACAAACACATACACCTTCAATCTTCTTAGATAATCTATATATAAACAAAAAAATTATAACTCGTCACTGTCTGTACATGAAAGATATAAGATAAAACCTATTATTGGAGGCATTTATAAATGTAATAGATAAATAATTTAAAATACAAAAACCTCGACTGCATAAAATTAAAAAGAAAATCCCAATAAGCTATTAGGCTTGTTTTTTTCTTTGATGCCCATATTGTGGTAATCCAAAAACAAAAAAAAATCACGAAGTCCAATGGCGTCCCACCATGATTATGTTTTTTAACGTCACATAACCAAGAACACTTGGGAACACTAAGATGAATCTAATGACACCTCAATTATGTAAATCCATTCAGCGGTTCTGGAGATATTAGGTAATAAAGAATATTACATACATACATACATACAAGATACGCGCCAAAAACATAACCCTCCCTTGGCAGTCGGGAAAAATAGAAACACGATGTTTTTTCTTATTTTTATCTATTTGCCTGTGCATACCAATCTCATACTAATACATACTAATCTCAAAAAGAGGTTAAGCGTCTTAAACTCAATTTTCCATTGTATTTTGGCAAATTTTCTCTCAGTGTTAAACACTGTTACTGATGTAAAAAAAGTTATATCAATTTAAATTATTTTATTCGATAAAATTATAACATTTTTTTTTATAGATTTGGCTAAAACTTTATTTTTCAATATTTACATATTGTCTTTAGAATGATAATGTGATTAGAAGATGAAAGTAATAAAATAAAATAAATAAATCAGCTTCACGCTTTATCCCGCACACAACAGGGTAGGCAGAGGAAACCTAGTGACATTCCGTTCCCCACTTTCTGCCGAATTCTGGAGGCATTGCGTGTTGAGTGGCAGAACTCAACGCCGCGCTTAACCTCGACACCAGAGCGAAGAAATGGGAAATATAAATTTAAGTAAATATTTTATCTCCTCGAGTGGGGATCGAACCCACAACCAGTCGATTTTACAGTCACACCTCGTGCCGCTGCGCCACGACTGGCCTCAATGAAAGTAATTCAGATTAGTAAATAATTAATTGTGTAGTAGCGACGCGGCGGGTTGCTAGTACTGTTATAAAACAGTAAGAAGGAGTGCTTGTATATTAAATATTTTTACGTAAAAATCGTTTAGATCACTATAAAAATAGTAACTTATGATTCCGTATAAGGGTTCCCTTTAATTCTATAAGAGGCAATTAAAGGGAACCCTTATAATATCACTTTCTTGTTCCTCCGTTTGTCTGTTTGTCCAGAGCCTGTATCTCAGGAGCACTAGGAGATATGGAACTGAAATTCAAATCATATACTCAGATCTATAGCTCTATGATTATCTGAAAAAAAAAACATATTCCTACATTAATTTACAAAAAAATGGCTGTTTATCTCTGTTGCGGCTGTGTATTTCGACAAGAAGACAAGATAAAGGGAATCAAAATGAATAGGGTACTGCCGGTTAACCTTAAATTATGAAATTTGGCAGCTAGTATTTACAGGTAATACTAGTTCAGGAAACAAATCTGTAAATTTCACATTTGTAGTTATATCCTAAAAAATAAAGCCTTAAAAGGGGGGCAAAATTAAAGCCCGCCGTAAGCCCTTCAAGTGAGTTATCCCTTCAAATGAGATGAAAGGGCTCTGGCTCGAGCTTTTTCTTAAATTCAAGCTTAGCTTAGCTTAAATTGCAGAAAAGGCTCGAGACCTCTAATTTTTGTACAAAACCCTCGGTGGACGAGCCCAACTCGCGCTTGTCCGGACGAATGACAAATAAATATCACATACAGCGTTTGGCTGTAATTGTGATGATTGTGGCTTTATATCTACTCTGGAAGTAATTATGTTTAAATTGGTTTTATTTTCCCGCTCCCGTAACACAAAGTGGTGTATTTTACAAAATCGAATCAGCATCACGCTTTATCCCGCACACAACAGGGTAGGCAGAGGAAACCTAGTGTTAAGACACCCCGTTTCCTACTTTCCGCTGAGTTCTGGAGGCATTGCGTGGCGGAACTCAACGCCGCTCAACGAACAGTTAGAATATAAACCTTAAAAATAATATCAATCAAGACAAAGCGAGTCGTTAAGTTCTACCAATCAAAACGCAATGTTTCGTTTGAAAAGTTTTTCCCTACCCTAGTATATTTGGGGTACAGCATGAAGGTATAAAAAATTAAAATTTACCACTATTCCAAAAACATAATATATATATATAATAATAATAGATAATTATATATATCATTATCTTTACTATATAAATATAACTATAACAAACCATTTATATTACATTAGTCAAATAAACAATAGAGATAGATAGTACTTACTATATGAAGTTGAATCACTTCATGTTATCTGATAACAGCAGGACCTGTGATACATCTATGTATATCCTGTTCTTCATCCGGGTATTTGCTGCAATGTATGAAATAAAATATAATACTAGTTATATGAAATAAAATACAATACTAGCTTTTGCCATTTTAAATAACTAGCTGTGTATGACACACGACACTAAGTGCCTAAAGTAACTTTGACTGTAACTACGTTTGATTACATTGAAAGCGATTACAAAGAAACGATTGACAATGATATATTTTTTACTTCTTACTGTGTCCTGCACGTAACAGGGTAGACAGAGGGAACCTGGGCACCTACTATTAAGACATTTCATTCTCAATAATACACTTCCGTGCCCGATTTTGCACCGTCCCAAGGCATTGCGTGTTGAGTGACAAAACTTAACACCGCACTTTACATCGTTACCAGTCTGAGAAAATGAAAATATTTAATATTCAATACCCCCGAGTGGGAATGCAACTTCTTCCAATAGCTTCAATTACAGCATATTTTCTTTTCCAGATGATATTCCTAATATGGACGTCAGTACTCATAGCAGTCATAGTACTGTATTTTAAGAAGGCGTACTCCAGGTTCAGCGATTCTGGGGTGAAGCATCTCAGGGTGGTGCCCTTTTTTGGCAACATGGCGGGTATTTTACTCAGGCAAAGGCACTTTAGTGATCAGTTAGACAAATTGTACCATACATTCAAGAATGAAAGGTTAGTTTTATCATACATAACAAAATTTAGTTTAGGGTTCAATTAATTTTTGGGGAAACGGTAATTTAAGACGAAGTGAAAGCAAGTGAAGCATAGAGATTTAACACTCAACATGTAACGCCCCGAAAATTCGGGGAAAAATCGATCGAAAAAAATCCCGGTAAGTTCAGCAAGAATTGAAAACGGGATATCTTAACACTAGGTATCCTCTGTCTTCATGGCTATGTGGGAGTACGCGTGAAGCTATTTTCTATGGGACCCAGGCTTCTTATGAACCGTTGTATATAGTTGAAATTTTCACAGATGATGTTTTTTGTTACCTTTATAACAATAAATGTAAAAAAGAGAATAAAATAAATATTACAGAAGGATCTCATACAACAGACATGATTTTTTTGCCTTTTTTATAGATTATCTCTAAATAATGGCACAGAACCCTTCGTGAGCGAATTCCACTCGCACTTCCGGCCTGGCCGGAATTTCTATTTTTGATTCTTTTCTTTTTTTGCTTACTGTATTGTTTAAAACAGATGCTTCAAATTGATCTGTATCCATAGATATCCATACAATAATTTAAACAAGTGCAAAAATGTATGACTAAATAAAAAAATATATTTCGGATATAAAATTATTAATTTATTTTCAGATTTGTAGGCAGCTATGAGTTCACCAAGCCTACAGTACTAATACGCGACATTGACCTAGTGAAGAAAATTACGATTAAAGATTTTGAATATTTCATAGATCACAGAGCATTCGCAGATGATAAAGTAGAGCCACTTTTTGCTAGGAATTTGTTTGCTCTAAAAGGTACGAGAATATTAATATTATATTTTTGTAGGGTTCCGTATACAAAGAGTAAAACGAGACGTCTTTGTCGTATGATCTGTAATAGTAAGCCAGTAGAAATTTTTACATATTATGAAATCTAATTTTATATAATTGCCAATTAATTTTAATATATGTCTGACCGGTTTCGGTCATGGAAACACTTGGGAAACACTTCAGCTCCTATTCGTTTCTGCGTTTATGCGTTCGAAGATGGCTATCAAAGATATATTAGATTTTCGCCGTGAGTTTGCATGTGTATAAAGGACACGAGAGCACACCGCTTACATAGTTATATGGAATGCACAAGATTGACGTATTTTATGTTCTCCTTCTTAGAATAGAGACATATATGTAGAGTTTGATGTGCTTATATTAAAATGTTAACGGATCCATATGTATACATTAAAGATATATAATAAAAACGTTATTGGCAGCGTTTAACGACGCAAAAGTTGTTACTTAAAAAATGTTTTTTTGAGACTTTTCTCGAAAAAGAAATTTTGCATTTTTTGCGTGAACAAACGTATATAAACTGTCTGTCTGTCTGTTTGCTTGTTCACACTAATCTCAGAATCGGCTTATCAATTTTAATAGCATTTTTCATTATTGTATTTTGGCAAGTTTCCTTTAACATTCAGTTTTTATTAAGAAGTTCGTTATAAAGAGTGTTATTCGACATAATTGCAATAGATAATTGTTTTATTATTTTTAATATGTTATTATTAAAAAACGAAAGTAGACAAAGCCAGCCAAAGGAAACCCAGTGTTAAGACACTCCGTTTTACACTTTCCGCCGAGTTCTGGATGCAAAAGTTCAGTGGCAGAACTTAACATTTAACAGTTAACCACCAGATCCCAGAGCAAGGAAATGGAAATATAAATTTAAAGATTGGGGATCGAACCCACACCTATCACATTTACAAATATTATCTAATTATGGGGACAATAAAAAGGCAACAACAGTTCTAAGTAAAAACCATCAATTTTACATTGAAATATTATTCTCAGACGATGTAATTATCATTTACTAATAATACTCAGGTGAAGAATGGAAGGACATGAGGTCAACTCTAAGCCCAGCGTTCACGAGCTCCAAGATAAAGCTGATGGTACCCTTTATGGAGGAAGTCGGTGACCAGATGATCAGAGCTCTCAAGAACAAGATCGACAAGTCTAAGAGTAAGTGGAAAAAAAAGATAAACAGCTTCTTGCTTTTCCTAGCATCTGCTATGCATAGGTTAAAATTCAAGAAATTGTTCCGAATATTCATTTTATGTGAACTTAATAACTTTTCCAAAAATATCTATGACATTTTAACGATTGCCTTAATTATGTAGTACTACTATAGTTCTGAAGTACTATACACTTTGTATTTAAATGACGGTTTGGGACTATCATCAGTTGCTGAAGAAACTTAGAATGATGTGAAAATTGGTTAGATACATACAGTTGTCTGTAAATACAATGATTATTCTGATTCCTCCTTTGGAGAAAGAATTATTTTGATTTGCTCGCTCTGGTAACAAGACAGAGTGTGGTATTAAGTTTAAATCTCGCAAATACACACTCTATCCTGTTGCAGAGCATGCGAGAAAGAATCGTGAAGGTAGGTTAACCTTAAATTACGCAGACCAGAGCTAGATTTCACTAGCTTTAAAAAAAGAGTCCTCTAATGTAATTAAATAAATTAGATGAAATATTAAGATCCAGCTTTATGCTGTATCCCGCCCACAGCTGAGTATGGACAAAGGGATCCTAGTGATAAGACACTCCGTTTCATTTTCCGCCGACTTGTGGAGGCAACATTGCGTGTTGACTGGCGGAACTCAACTCCACGCTGTCTGCTATACGCTGCCTGTACTCCAAAGCGAAGCGAAATGAAATTCCTCATCATTATTTATGGAAATTAATAATATTATTCTAGCTGGACACATCGATGTAGACTGTAAAGATCTAACATCGCGCTACGCCAATGATGTAATCGCGTCTTGCGCCTTCGGCCTCAAAGTGAACTCTCATACTGACGAGGAGAACCAGTTCTATGAGATGGGCAAATTGGCTTCCGAATTCAAGTTACGTCAAATGTTGTTCTTCCTCGTTCTTTCTGCGTGTCCAGTTCTCGTTAAGGTTCGTTTTTTTTTTCTCTGAAATTCTAAATATTTTCCGTGATCTAATTACATTATCTTTTTAAAAACAATATTCATACATTGACAGCTAAAGGTTTAGGCAATTCAATAAAATATTTATTTTGTCACATACAATTCTTTATTTTAACATAACTTTTTAATTTGTAAATCGATTGAAATAAAAGGAACACAAAATTTTAAGTGAAGCTTACCGAAATCCAATAGAGAAAATTGCATTCAAATTGGTTAAGCTGACTTTGAGATTAGCGTGAGCAAACGCACATACAAGCATACAAACAGATAAAAAAATTAAAAATCATTATTTTAGGTTCAGTTGCTCACATTACTTAAGGCCCCCAATTATTTCATTATTTTTTTCTGATACATCTTCCATTTTATTAAAAGTATAGATTTTATTCAGTAGAGGGACTCCACGCTGCAATACGTCGTAATTATATTTTTTTTGTTTTTTTTTTTATCCTTAGCACTAATCTCTAAGGGACAGAGTAAATAAATTAAGGATATTTTATAGTTTATTTGAAATATTAATATCTTATTTTTATTATCTACAGTATTTAAAGATATCTTTATTCACGAGCCGTACAAAGGATTTCTTCATCGATCTTGTAACAAGTACAATGAAGAACAGAGAAATTAATAAAATCATCAGACCTGACATGATTCATCTTCTTATGGAAGCTAAGAAAGGTATTTTAAACATTCACATATTTTAAAGCCGTTAAGTTCCATGCCATTCATAATTAAAAAATTAGGTGGAAAGAAGAAATGAAAGTGTCTTAACACTGGGTTCTCTTTGCCTATCCTGCTATATGCACAAAGGCAGAATGTCTATATGTATCTGCTACTACATCGATCTGTTCAAAATTTTCAAGTCATTTATGTCACATTGGCAGGATCCAATACGGAGGGAAATGGAAAAAATTGAATTATATAAATATAATTCTTACCCCGATTGTTAATCGGAACCACAGCCATATCTAACTTAAAATTAAATACTTATACATTATAACTTTAAAATTTAATTACTAAATACTTTTATAATATTTAGGACGTCTCGCTCATGAAGAGAAAGCAGGAAACGATGTCATCCAGGACACTGGGTTCGCTACCGTTGAAGAATCGGACGTCGGCAAGAAATCTACTAGCAGAGGTACGCATTTATTCGAAATAATTGTAATTTTCGACAAAGTTATATAATGAAAATATATGGTTTTATTTTTCATCATTACATATAAATAAAATTGAAATGCCTATCTCTGATTTTAACATAAATATTTTTTTTAATCACAAGAAGTTGCTTGCAACGATACTAAAACACAAGCAAATGATTTTAAAATTGCTGTTTGTGTCTGATGATCTACGCAAATTTTCTGAACAGTTGATCTTATTTTAATAGAATGTGAAAACATGGAGGTGAAAATAATAAATATTAATTTTATTTTTTAGTTTGGTCCGACATGGACTTAACAGCTCAAGCAGTATTGTTCTTCATCGCTGGCTTCGAAACAATATCTATTGCAATGTCTTTCGCATTACACGAACTGGCCGTACATCCGGAAGTACAAGATAGATTAGTTAAGGAAATTAAAGAGGAGCATGTTAAGAATGGTGGGAAACTAAACTTTAATGCTATACAAAGCATGACTTACATGGATATGGTGACATCAGGTAAGTTAATATACTTTTCTTTTTTTTTGTTACATTTAGGAATAGAAGAAAAAAAATAGAAAACATATATATGAATTGGGACTTGAACCCGCGCCTCTTGGGAACCATCCAAGCGCTCTGACCACTATGCATTCTTCTACTTCTTACCAAGCTACTTCAAGTTTCTTATATACTTATTACGACATATTTGGAATGTAATCAATCTATCTTTTACCTTACCTTTTGTAAAGATATTTTTCAATATAGAAGTTGTTTTTCAGAGGTTCTAAGACTTTGGCCGCCGATATTGGCGTTGGACAGACAGTGTCTCAAAGATTACAACATGGGCAAACCAAACAGCGAAGCGACGGAGGATTTTATTGTAAGTTACTTTTTACAGAGGAAATTCATTTCGCAGCACGCAATGCCTCGAAAATTGGACATTGTGTGGAAATTGGGGAGTCCCACTGGGTTCCCTCTGCCTACCTAATGTTTAAACATTATCTATCAGGAGCACTGGTAACAAGATAAAACACGTTGCCGCGTTAAGTTCCGCCATTCAACAGGCATTGTCTCGAAATTTTGGCGGTACGTGGGAAATGGTGTGCATTTATTCTATTTTCTCTCTCTCCATCTCGCTATACGCGAGTTACGACGTGAATATTATTTGTAGTGATTTTATTTATTCTCCGTAGATGAAAAAAGGTGAAATACTATCCATACCAGTATGGTGCTTCCATCACGACCCGGAGTACTTCCCAGATCCCTACAAATTTGACCCTGAAAGATTTTCTGACGAGAATAAACATAAAATCAATCCCATGGCATATATGCCATTTGGTATTGGCCCTAGAAATTGTATTGGTGAGTATTTAAATCTTGTTGTATTGATCTAAATTTTACGTAGAAGAGGCAGAAGGAGACCTCGTTTGAGAAAACATAGTATCGATGATATTGTTAGAAGGTCACGTATAATTTATGAGAAGGATAAATATGAAGGAGTTACGACAGTTGATGAAGTGAAATATGAAACATTACAGAGACCGTAGGTTTTTGAGCTCCACTTCAACTGTATCCTTTCAAATAGACCACAATTTTTTGAATAATAGCGGCAATAGTTTCGGTAATAGTTTCGGTACATCTGGGAAGTATGTTTAGTAGAGATGGAAAATACGATATCAAAATAGAAAGGCGTATTAGTGCTGGTAACAGAAATACCGGTGCTTTAATTGAGTTTATGAGACGGCGAAAGGTAGCGTAGTTGTAAGTTTGGTCGTACACTATGTTGACGCTGCTATGGTTATTACAGAGGAAGAATGAAATAAAGATGAATGCTATAGAGACCACTCTTTGTAGATATTTGGACTTAGATTATACAGAATGAAGACCCATCCTATATCTGGCAAAAAATGGAAAACAGCATGTTGATCCAAGGGCTTATCACAGGGGCACATAGCAGGGTAAAAGATGTAACCTGGAGCATTAAGACACTATCGTTACCCACTTTTCTCCGAATTCTGGAGGCATTGCGTGAGTGACGGTAACTAAAGCCGCGCTTTGCCTCGTTGCCAGAGCCAAAAAAATAAAATACTGAATATTTAATGTCTTTGGGTAGGAATCGAATTCATAACCTGTAAGAGTCACCAACCCAACACGCTTACAGTCGCACTTGTACCTTTGCGCTATCACTGGTCTCATTGTTATTGGTCGGTTTATATTATAATTGTGTCTCAGAAGGGTGGAAGTTCTAACCATCACGTTTTTTTAATTAGGTACGTGTAAATTTATGATTATTTTATTTTCTTTTTTTCTTTCCCCCCAGGTTCTAGATTCGCCCTCTGCGAGCTGAAGTCCCTGCTGTACCAGGTCCTACTCCACATGGAGGTGTCCCCGTCGGAGCGCACGCGCCTCCCCGCGCAGCTCTCTACCGAGTTCTTCAACCCGCGCCTACTTGGTGGACACTGGCTTACATTTCAGATACGAGATTGAAATGTATTGATAATTTCTTATTTTATAAACTTTTTCTTATTTAATTATAAAATTATATAAGTTTTTAAATAAACTCTTGCAAGCACACTGCAGATTAGGCAGAGGGAACCTAGTATTACTTCATTCTGCTGCCCCTTTAAGACACTTCCGTGCCCGAATTTTCGCAGAAATCTTAAGGCATTGTGTTGAGTGGCATTACCAGAGCGGTTAAAGGAAAATATTAAATAATTCATGTCATGAGAATCGAACCCACTACCGTTATGTTTACAATCACGTGTTAGGAGTTACTCAAAATTGTGCTAGAACATACATTTTTTTTTTTCTTTTATAGAAATAATGTTTAATAATAATTAATTTGTCTTTGATGTTATGTTACAAATAATGTATTTAATTTCTTATTTAGACACTAAGTGTCAAACTAGTATGTTGTATTAGACATAATAATAAGTATGTATGTTCAAATACAGAAATTCGTTTAAACTTTTTTTCTTAGTGTATAATACAAAATGAGTGAAAATACAAGTTTATATTTTTTTATTTGAAAAGCCATTTTGATAATTTCAACTAATGTGTATTGTACATCTAGCTATTGAATTTAAAATTGAACTCCATTTTACTGTATTACGTTACGTTTTTTCCACAATTGAATATTTGAGTTATATTCAATACCACTACTTGAAAGTGATTATAACAAGTGCGTTTTTCTTAAAAATAAAACTCCCTATATTTTAAAAATACTATGTTATAGTAATATGTTAGTTATTTGTTGATTGTAGACCTGTGTTAATTTTTAGAGTTCCGTATCTCTTTGTTGCCCGTCTGTCAAGGCCCTTTTTCCCAGGAACACGTGGAGGTATGAAGCTGAAATTTATATGAAATATTCAGGTCTACTATCCCGTGGAGCATAGAAATTAAGCTTGCATCATCAAGCATCGTTTTTGTTGCATATTATATTCAAGGAAAAAATCTAAAAAGTAAAAAATTATAGACATTTTATAAAAGTTAAATCATTACAAACTTATATTTGTAGTTCATTTAATACAAAATGAGTGCAAAATTAAGTTACGCTCTGAACCCTCGGTATCTGAGTCCGACTCGCTTTTGACTGGTTTTTTTATACGTTTCATTATAATTTGTTTTATAAATAAAATTTAAACAATTTAACTTATTTTAAATTGTTTAAATTTCATATTTTTATATGTCACTTATATTGTGCCTAAAAGGAATCCGTTCCGCCGAGGCATTACTTAGTCATTTTTTTTAATACTTTTTTTTTAAAAACAATCAATTAAATTAGAAATTATTCCAAAAATAAACTGAGTTTTATTATTATTTTTTTTGTTTTACGCTCTACCCCGCATATAGTAGGGTAGGCAGAGAACCTGGGAACCTAGTCACCAGACACTCCGTTTATATTAAGACACTTTCATTCCTTTTCACCGAATTCCAGAAGCTTTGTGTGTTGAGTGGTGAAACTCACCACCGCGCCTTGCCTCGTTGCGTATTTACAGTTGAACGCGTATGCTCCTGCTCCACGACTGGACTTATGAGTCTCATTCACTTATTTAATTTAATTTATTTAATGAAAATATTTCATTTATTTATTTTTACCAGTCGTAGCTCATAAAGTGTGACTGTAAACGTGACAGATTATGAGGTGCGGGTTTCACACTATATCACACCTATTGTAGGAAAGGTGGAGGGAACCTAGTGATAACATGCTAATTAATTTTCGAGGCAGTGCCTGTTGATTGGCGAAAGTCAACCATAACTTAATAAGCTAAATGGTTTAACCTAGATTTGGAGAAATGATTATATATAATATTGTTAGAAATCGGAAGTGGTTAACGTTTTTAAAAAAAAAAAAACTATATAAACACATGTCGTCTATATGTTTCTAAACTATTTGGAAAGTGATACTGTGTAATTGCAGTATGTGATATGTATCACGTACTAACAATATTTCACACTAGTTTCCTTCCATCAGGGCCCATCAGGGACCGTTGCCTACAAGCAACTACCCCCGATTGACACAATTCCACTGCTTTTATCATCTTTTTCACCAACATCTACTCTCTTTTACACTAGTTCGCTAACAATATAATATATATACATATATTTTCTTCACCTAGTATGTGTGTTAATATTAAAAAGTTAATATTTTTAAAAAAGGCGGAATGTATAAGATGTCTTAACAGTTGTTTGTTTTTTTACACCCAAAGTTAAAAAGAATGTATAGCTCGATATAGCACATTATAAATTAGTAATCCGTTGTTTTATTCATTAATTAATAAGTTATTAATTTGTACAGACTCCAAACAGTGAGAATGAGAGTAATTTAGTAAAAAAATAAGGTTTTTTGAAGAGAATTCATATATTACAAGCTAACGCGTGCTAAGTTTTAGCACGTTTTTGATATTTTCCGTGCGGTCCCATCTCTCAATGGGGTTCCTTTAATTTAAAATCAATTAAATTCAATAAAATTGTTTTATTATGTTATTTGTATATTTATGCTTACTGCAATTTTTTTTTATGCTTCAACTTGCTTTTTAAATTATAAGGATACCTTTTAAGAAAAAAAAGGAAACCTTACAAGATCACTTTGTTGTCCGTCTGTTTGTCTGTATGTCTGTCTGTCTATCTGTCTGACACAGTAATTCCTACTCAGATTTACGGTCTCATGATTTCCTAAAAAACATGTGGCCTTTTATATAGGTAAAAACACGTACTTCGACACTAAATCAAAATAAATAAGGTAATACTGGTTGACTTAGATTTAAAAAAATTCGCAAATAGCATCTACAGGTAGTACTATTTCAGGAAAAAATTATACATTTGTGGTCAAATTCAAAAATATAATGGTTTTAAAAGGGGGGCAAAGTTTGGTATTAAGTAATAAGTCTAATTCAAGTGAAGTGTCAAATGAAAGGGCTCTCCGGTCTCAGCTAAGCTTGAATTTCAGAAAAAGAAACGGAGTGTCTTAACATTACGTTCCCGGGTTCTACCTGTCTACCTTGCTATGTACGGAATATAGCGTGAAACTAAAAAAATATCAGCTGACAACTTCTATTTTTCAGAAACCAGTGATTAAAAAATCTAAGTGACTCCAATTCGAAATCAAACCCTCAATATTCTATACAATTTGACTATACAACTACACCACAACGGTGTTGTTTTATTAATTTTAAAAAGAATAACGTAAAAATCTAATACCTAGATCCATCTATACAACATCCTTTCTCATTTGCCGTGTGAACAGGCAGCTTAATTAAAAATTGTAAACGCTAAACGAGTATTAAGGCCACAGTGCGCTCTATTTACTTTATATCACCTTTAGCCTACCTAGGCCATATTTTCCTAACAAATATTGTCACAATTTGTAGGGGTAGCGGAGAGAAAAGAAAAAAAAGATTTACTATTTATTTGTGTCTAAGAATACTGAAACTGAGCGAAAAGCAAAAAAAAAATACATAGCGAGATTTCTACCAGCGCAGCAGATCTACCAAATTTTCATTTTCTTGCTCCGTGAACATCGTGGCATTTTGCCACCCTACACGGAATGTCTTAATGTCTAAAATTGGGAGAAACGTGAGGAAAGAAGTATCTTAACACTATGTTTTCTTTGCCTACACCGCAATTTGCGGGACACAGTAAAAATAAAAGAAAGCCAGTTTCAATGGAGGTTAGAAACCTCTCTCACTAGGTGTTTCTGGAAGCGCAACAAAAGCTCGTAAAGAGAAAAATTGTGTATGCATAACTTTGTAGAATTTCAGCTTCACGCTGTATCAAGCACACAGCAGGGTAGGCAGAGGGAACCTAGTTAAGACACTACGTTCCCCACTTTCTGTCGAATTCTGAGGTATTGCGTGTTGAGTAACAGAATTCAACGCCGCGCATAGCCTCGATACCAGAACGAAGAAATGGAAATATAAATTTAAGTAAATATTTCATCTCCTCGAGTGGGGATCGAACCCACAACCAGTCGATTTTACAGTCATACTTAGTGCCTCTGCGCCACGACTGGCCTTGTAGAAGTTACAATTTAATAAATTGTTTTCTAACACTGTTTTTAAGTTAAAAATAGAAATTAAAAACAAATAAAAAACAGATTAAACGGAAGAATTTAATAAAAAATAATCTAAGTAGGTAAACTAAATCTAGCTAGACAAGCAGTATTACAATTTATTTTAACATAAGGTTTTTCCCAGAAAAGAATTGAACCCACGATCATCGTATATAACAAGAGTAGAATTTATATTTTTAATTTTTTACTCTATATAACGTTTTTCACTATATCCCCCAAGATATGCAGAGACAATCTAACGGTAATACATTGCTTTCTCTACTATCTGTCCGAATTTGAACAATTCTGTGTTGAGTGGCGGAACACAACGCCGCGCTATATCCTGCTACCATAGCGAGAATAACGAAAATAATTCAATCTCCCGAGCAGGAATCGAACCGATAACCATCGAGCTTACAGTCATTTCATATACGACACTAGTACAATATAAATGTATAATTTGCAGATTGTTTAAATATACTTAACCCTTTACTGCATGATCAATTAAAGCTTTGAAAAAAAATGTTTTACGGTGGAAATAGCTTTATTTAAGTACTAGCGGCCCGCGCGCGGCTTCGTTCTTATACCATCTATATAATTTATAAATAAATAAATAAATCAATAATAATTGTATAAATTCAATCATTCGTAATAATGAGAAATTGCAAGCACTACGTAACAGCTAGCGAGGATGTCATCGGCGGCAAGGGCGCCCCCCCCGCGGGTCTCGAGCCTAGGCTTGCGGTCGTAAACAGAGCGTTGAATTATTTTAATTATGCATTTTCTCGAAAAGTATACGTCTAAATTACACGCTATAAAAGTCAAAACTTATCTTCATAAAATTTCCTTGATGATGGAAAGACTCTCGCTCGTACGTTTCAATATCATTAAATTTTCAATTATTTTTTGTCACAAAATGTCTTATTATTGCTTATTTAAAAAAAAATACGGTGTCGCGGACTTTTATTTCAGAACTGACAAAATTTAATGTTTTTGTAGTATTATTACGCGCACGCGGTTATTTTTATGTCGTTATTAAGGGCTAACTAAGAATTTAACTATAATGTTATATAGCCCATAGCACTCCTGATGAACAAAAACAAAGTGAATCTTACAACTAGTTCTAGAGATCTTAGCGTTTAAACAAGAAACAAACAAAGTCTTCCGCTTTATTATATTACTATAGATCAGTAAGAACATAATAAAAGAAAAAAAAATTAAAAATTAAAAAGCAAGAGGAAAGGGAAATATTTGAATCGAACAAATCAAAAGTAATAAACAATAAAAATATATAATTTTTGCTATTATGGAAGCGAAAAAATGTCTTATAAGAGTCCAAAAATTTAATCGACAAAAGACTAGTTGTAAAGTGTAGAACACAGTTGAAAATCAGAAAAAAAATATCCAAAGTTGAAAACGAGAAGTATGAATGAAAACTAAATAAATATATTTTTTTACTAAAAAGAACTTACATTTTACTCTCTTATCGTTTTTTTGAAAATGAATCACTTGCACTTCAATATTTCTAAAAAGGTGTTTACTGAATTAAAATAGTTTCAACTATTTTATATTAATTAATTTACAAATAAAATTAAATCAAAACTACAATACCATACATGGGCTCGTATGCGGTAAAGGGTTAAGATCATTATTTGCTTTGCATACGGTGATAGTAAATATATAAATAAGGACATTACGCAAAGTACTTCACGTTGAGAGCACGTGTAATACGTACATATTTAGACTGTCGTTTCTTAATAACTTTATTAAAATTTGCTTAGTCGTTGTGAGTAAACTGATAATAGAAGGTGAGATTTTGTGAATAATTCATTTTGTTGCATTCCTTTTATGTACGTTTTATGTGGCGGAGCCTAACGCCGCTTATCGTGCAGCCAAAGCAAGACAATGATAATAATAAATTGCTCCGAGTGAGAATCGATCCCATGACCTCACTCTAAAATTAATCCCTAATTTAGTATATCTATAATTCTATATAATATACTTACATATAATAAAATTATAACTGATCGCTGTCTACACCAGGAAAATATATGAGAAAATTTATTATTCGGACAATGTTACCAAAAACAATGGTTTTTTTTTTATTTTTCTCTGTCTGTGTGTTTGTACACGCTAATCTCAGAAACGGCTTAACCTATGTAAATATAGTTTTCAGTGTTATATTTTGGAAGAATTTCTTTAATATTTTATGTTTGATTCATTTAAATGGGTGCACTCGTATAAATAAAAACGCTATATGAAATTTAAATTATTTTGTTCAATAAAATTGCAAAATTTTTTAATGAATTGGATGAACGTTAGTTTTCAATATTTAAATATTATTTTTAGAGAGATTATATTATTAGAACATATTTTGTATACGCTTTATTTTCTTACTATTTATTCTTGGCAAGATCTAGTCTATATTTTGAAGATCGACGGTTATATACCTGATATATAACCGTAGTGGTTCACCTAAATTATAAGAAATATTTAAATGTAGTCCTCAACTGGATGAGCATTTTCCATTGACATACAAAAATTGAAGAACTGGAACATTTGATAAACAAATAAAGCAGTTAAGCTAAACTATAAAAAATAATGAAATGCCGCTTTAGTGGAAAGTATTCAACGTGTCAAACATTTTTGATTTATATAATATAAAAAAATTAAAGATCTCAAATATGTGATACGACCGAAGAAGTAACAAGAATAACCCAGCTATATTATAAGAAATAATAAAAATCCGCCTTAACAAAAATTGTTCAGAATGATGGAAAAATTTAATTGACAAGTAAAAATCATTAAAAATTAACGCCTTCGTCGCATAATAATACAGCGTTTGACTGCAATGGCGATGGCTATGACTTAATATTCACTTTAAGGAAATAATAAAAAATAATATTAAAAAAAACCCCCAACTCCAAAATAGACTAACTCATTTTAGCAAAATATTTTTATTGCTTAAGCGTCTAATCTGATTTTATTAAAAATAAGCTTAAAACTGACCTTTGTAATTAACTTGAAATTTAGTTCTGTTTACAATATTAAAAATATTTTCAAGGATGATCTTCATGTTTACACGTCTATACCAAATTTTAAGCACATTCAGAATTCGTTAAATTATCTTTCAAATAAAAAAACTACAGCTTCTTTCGATTAAAAAACATCTACAGCTTATAGTTAAAAAAAATAACCACCAACCATAATACATGAAGATAACGATAACAAGCCATTTACGTTTCATTTCTGAAATAATCAATAGAAATACTCGTAGTACTCTACTTCAATCACTTCACGATATCTGATAAAAGCAGAGGGGTGTTCTAAGTATATCCTGTTCTTTACTCGGGTTTATCTACGCAGTGGGTTCATATGTAATAATATATAATACTAGCCTTTAGACACATACTAGATACCTGAAGTGACTTTGACTGTAACTACATTTGATTACATAGAAACGATTGACAATGATATATTTTTTACTTCACGCTGTATCCTGCAAACAGCAGGGTAGGCAGAGGGAACCTGGGAACCTACTGCTAGGATACTTAATCCCCGTTAAAACACATCCTTTCCACATTTCCGAATTATTAGGCATTGCGTGTTGAATGATGGAAGTCATTAAATATTTAATTCCTCCGAATAGGAATACAACACACAGTTGTCGAGTTCACATTCGCCCTTATGCCTCGACGGCCTTAATTACAGCATATTTTCTTTCCAGATGATATTCCTAATATGGACGTCAGTACTTATAGCAGTTATAGTACTGTATTTTAACAAGGTGTACTCCAGGTTCAGCGATAGTGGAGTGAAGCATTTCAGGGCGGTGCCCTTCGTCGGCAACATGGCGGGTATTTTACTGAGGCAAAGGCATTTTTATGTTCACTTAGACAGATTGTACTATACATTCAAGAATGAAAGGTTAGTTTTATCATATGTGTCAAAGTTTAGTTTAAGGTAGAACCTTCACCTTCGGAAAATGGTTATATATTTATATTTAATTAATATTATAGTTTAAATTTCTCGCCTTTGGAAAATGAAGCGCGGCATTGAGGTCCGCCACTCAATATGTAATGTCTGGAAAAATCTGCTAAAATGAGGAACGGGGTTTTTGGTTCCAACCAAACCCAATGGGTTTCGTTCGGTCTCGTTTCAGATTATAGTATTTCATAAACTCTATATATTTTCTCATAAACTGTGATAGTTACGCATGGGCAGACTCGACCGGATCATTACCACCTCCGGCATTTAAAACCGGCGTGAAGTAGTGGCGTTATGCCACTGCGTTTTGCATCAGGTAATGTCGGGCTCCGGCGCCCAACCCACCTTAAAGGCCGGCAACGCACCTGTAGCTCCTTTGGTGTTGCAGTCAGTTGAAATTTTCAGACATCAGAGATCTATTTTTGTTGCCGCTTTAACAACAAATACTAAAAAACAATAAAATAAATATTTAAGGAGACTTTCACACAAGAAACATGATTTTTGACCGTTTTTATTTCGTTTTTTAGTTCGACTCTCACTTAAAGTAGAAGCTTTCGATTGAACTGTATACTCATTGAATCATTATATAAAAAACAAAAAAAAAAACGTATTAGTAAGTAATAAAAATATTCGGGTTCTAAAACTATCAATTTTGTCCCCAGATTTGTAGGCAGCTATGAGTTCACCAAACCTACAGTACTAATACGCGACATTGACCTAGTGAAGAAAATTACGATTAAAGATTTCGAATATTTTATAGATCACAGAGCATTCGCAGATAATAAAGTAGAGCCACTTTTTTCTAGGAGTTTGTTTACTCTAAAAGGTGCGAGTAATATTAACATTATATAATTTTTTAGGGTTTCATTGAGGCCAGTCGTGGCGCAACGGCACGAAGTGTGACTGTAAAACCGACTGGTTGTGGGTTCGATTCCTACTCGAGGAGATGAAATATTTACTTAAATTTATATTTCCATTTCTTCGCTCTGGTGTCGAGGTTAAGCGCGGCGTTGAGTTCTGCCACTCAACACGCAATGCCTCCAGAATTCGGCAGAAAGTGGGGAACGGAGTGTCTTAACACTAGGTTCCCTCTGCCTACCCTGCTGTGTGCGGGATACAGCGTGAAGCTAATTTATTTAAACGGAATCCCATACAAATTAACCGGCTAAATGCCTAAATGCCATTCGGACTCGCTCACCGAGGCAATTTCAGGATTGTAGGTTAACGAGAAGTACAAATTATAAAAGTTGATTTAAGTTTACGGGCATATGCCCTAATTTTATATGAAACTATCTAAAAAAATATGTTTTTAAACAGATAAATGGTGTTTTTCTACAGATAAATGATGTCGACAGACGGACAGACGGGCAACAAGTAGTAGTCCGAAGAGGGTTTCGTACCTTTTTAAAAAAAAAAATCCATTATAAGATTACTTTGTTGTTCGTCTGTCTGTTTTTCTGCCAAGAGCCTTCTCAGGAACATATCGAGTTGAAATTGAACATATCGATTTGAAATTTAAGCCATTTACTCAGATCCATGATTTCTAAAAAAAATATTTCTACATTTCCATCAGCATCCACCATCGAAAAAACACGTATTTCGACACTATTAAGGAAATATAAATTCATAGAGTACTTCTGGTTGACCTAGAATTATGAAATTTGGTAACTGGCATCTACAGATAGTACAGGAAAAAAATCTGGAAACTATATACATTTGTGGTTAAGCCCTAAAAAATAATAGCCTTAAAAAGGAGAGAAAATTTGATTTATATTAGATGAATGGGCTGTAGCTAAGCTAAGCCGCTTTCAGAAAGGCTCAAGACCTCCAATTTTTTATGGAAGCGAGCGTAACTATTATCTAATTATAAAAAAAATATAGAAATGTCATGAAAGTCCTATCTAAATCCTATGTTTTAAGTTGAAAACTAATTCATTAATTGCTAACTAACTTATTAGCATTTACTAATAATTCTCAGGTGAAGAATGGAAGGACATGAGGTCAACTCTAAGCCCAGCGTTTACGAGCTCCAAGATAAAGCTGATGATACCCTTCATGGAAGAAGTCGGCGAACAGATGATCAGAGCTCTTAAGAAGAAGATCAGCAAATCTAAGAGTAAGTGCAAGAAACAGATAACGCATAACGCTTTTTCCTTCATCTGCTATGCGTAAGTAGGCAGAATGAATTTAGTGTTAAGATACACCTTTCAACTTTCGAAATATTACGTATGGAGTGACGGAACTCAACGCCGCGGTTTAACTGCCAGAGTGAGGAAAATGAAAATATTTGTAATATTTCAAACGAAAATATTAATTGTTATACGCCGCCTAATAGCACCTCATATTCATATTACGTGAACCTTAATAACTTTTGGGGGGAACTACATAGAATCGGACGTACATATCACTAGCTTCAAAAAGTGCGACTTCTTTCTTCTTCTCTTATCTTATCTAATAAATTAAATAAATAATGAAGATTAACAATATTGTTTTTATTTTTAGCTGAATACATCGATGTAGACTGTAAAGATCTAACATCGCGCTATACCAATGACGTCATCGCGTCTTGCGCTTTCGGCCTCAAAGTGGATTCTCATACAGACGAGGAGAACCAGTTCTACAAGATGGGAAAATTGGCTTCTGTATTCAACTTACGTCAAATGTTCTTCTTCTTCTTTGTTTCTGCGTGTCCACGTCTTGCTAAGGTACGGTTTTTTGTTGTTATTTAAAAGTCCGTCTATTTTTATTAAAGTTTTAGGATCTTTATACAAGTAACAGAAAACAAAAATATGTGATTTTCGCGATTCACGCAAAAATAACTGGATGAATTTTGATGAAAAATTTTTGCTATATAGCTATTAGTCCTAGGCAGGCATTTTCTGTTGGCATAAAAAAAAACAATGGTTTCCGAACTCTTCAGCCCAGCCCACTTCAAAAAATCCTTGAAATATATTTAATGTACAGAATTAAACCCTCTTAAAGCTTTATCATATATATCTGTGCTATGTCTAAATCTATCTGTGCTATTTTTAAATTAAAAAGTAATATTAATTTACTTCTAATATAAAAAGCAAAATTCTCCACAGTATTTTGACATCTCTTTATTTACGAACCGTACAAAAGATTTCTTCATCCAACTCGTAACTAGTACAATGAAGAACAGAGAAATGAAGAACATCATCAGACCCGACATGATTCATCTTCTTATGGAAGCCAAGAAAGGTATTATTATCCTATCGTCCTACACTTATTCCACTTCCACTCCACTTACAATTCCATTATTTCGATAAATACAATATTTCGAAAACTGGATGGAAAGTAGGGAACAGAGTGTCTTGAAACTTATAATAGTTTTCACTGTATCCTGCATGCAGCAGGGTAAATCCTTGCTATGTGCGGGATATAGCGTGAACTAAAGACAAAATAAACATTTGTTTTATAGTTCAAGGATTAAACTAACTAACTGTAGTAATATATCATTCTGTTCTGAATTTTCAACCCATTCTTATCACATTGAGTCTGATATAGCAGAATCTAACATAAAAGGAAAAATTTAATATCATGCTCCCGATGAGGGTCGAAAATACAACCTTATGAAACATAAAGTTAAATACTTTGTTTCATAGGGTTCATTTACACTATAAATATTTTATTACAAAATGCTTTAATAATATTTTGTTAACAGGACGTCTCGCTCATGAAGAGAAAGCAGGAAACGATGTCATCCAGGACACTGGGTTCGCTACCGTTGAAGAATCGGGCGTTGGCAAGAAATCTATTAGCAGAGGTACATATTTATTAAAATTATTGTATTTTTTGAAATGACATGATTAAAATATATAATTTTATTTATTGAAATGATTTTAAAATTGTTGTCTGTTTTGTCCGTCTCTCTGTTTGTACAGGCTGATCTTCGGGACAGCTGAACCGATTTTCATTAATATTAATTTTCTTTTTTAGTTTGGTCTGACATTGACTTAACAGCTCAAGCAGTACTATTCTTCATGGCTGGCTTCGAAACAGTATCTATTGCGATGTCTTTCGCATTACACGAACTGGCCGTTCATCCCGAAGTACAGGACAGATTAGTTAAGGAAATTAAAGAGGAGCATGTTAAGAATGGTGGGAAACTAAGCTTCGATTCTATACAAAACATGACTTACATGGATATGGTAGCATCAGGTAAGTTATAATTTTTGGGGCTATGAAGATTAAGAATAGAAAAATATTTTGGAAATATATATAAATCTGAACGTTGGGACTTGATCCCGCGCTATTTGGAAATCGTCCATCTAAGACCGTCCAAGCACTCTGCCCACCAAACTTTCTTCTAGTTCTTATCATGCTACGTCGAAATTCTTATATTATTATACAACTTATTTGGGTCCTAATCCAGCTACGTTCAGACTTTTTTACCTTTTCTAAAGATATTTTTCAATATGAGAGTTGTTTTTCAGAGGTTCTAAGACTTTGGCCGCCAGCATTGGCTTTGGACAGACAATGTATCAAAGATTATAACATGGGTAAACCAAGCAGCAAAGCGACTAAGGACTTTATTGTAAGTAAATATTTTAACAAATATTTTTTTTACAATGCAATGTCTCGTAAATTGGACGTAGTTTGGGGATCGGAAAGTGGCACTTACAAGGTTCCCTCTGTGCATCCATATGTGGTGATACAGCGTGAAGCTATGAAATATAATCATGCCCAAGTATTTATCCATTAGGAATTCCACCAATTAATAGACAATGTCTATTGGAGTAACAGCTTGTTTATAGTGATTTTATTTATTCTCCATAGATGAAACAAGGTGAAATACTTTCAATACCAGTATGGTGCTTCCATCACGACTCGGACTTCTTCCCAGATCCCTACAAATTCAATCCTGAAAGGTTTTCAGAAGAGAATAAACATAAAATCAATCCCATGGCATATATGCCATTTGGTATTGGCCCTAGAAATTGTATTGGTGAGTATTTTATAGCAAAATGTTGTAGACATGTATTATAGATGGAAACGACTGCGCTTCTTTTTACGAAACAGCATATAGGATAAAATATTTCAAAGGTAAAAAAGGTATGGGACCTTAAAAAAATAATCAAGTTCCCTCAACAGTTTAGACGTAGGATTATTATTTTATTTTATGATTTTTATCCATACTGTATTATGAGTAACGCAGTTACGAATAGATACCAATAACGTAAACATCTACTACTACAAAAAATTAAAACCTTTTACTTTCTAGTTTGTTGTATGAAGTCGGTTTTTCTTTGTTAAAAAATAATTTATATTCGTGAGCTGTCATCGCGCACTTAACGAAATATATTTAAAATTTTAATATCATAGTTTCTTGATTATTGCATTATGGTGTAGGATCTTTATATCTCCAAATATAGCTATGGTTATCTACTGGCAAATAAGTCACGGTGAGAATGAAGTAGAAAAAATCTTTACTTAATACATACCATCCTATATTGGGCTAATCCAGGTAAACAGAGTGTTGAGCACAGCTCTTATCACAAGATTTTCACTGATTATCTCCAAAATATTAGCACTTTCCCATAATATTGTTTTTTTAACATCTTGGGTTCTGAACCTCAAAAAATAATGTACATAACTAAAAATAGGAATAAAATGGGGCACCGTTACCAGTGGAAGCTGATTTTGATTTGAGCTTCCCGCTGTATCCCGCACATAGTAAGGTAGGCAAAGAGAGCATGGGTACCTAGTGTTAAGACACACCGTTCCCATTAAGACACTTCCGTTCTCCACTTCCCGCCGAATTCTAGGGGCATTGCTTGTTGAATGGAGGAACTCAACGCAACGCTTCCCAGAGCTTCTCGTTACCAAAGCGAGGAAATGTCATTCATTCATTTCAATTCATTTCCTTGAGCGGAAATCGAACCCGTAATGTGTCACGCTTACAGTTGCGCGCTTGTGCCTCTGCGCCATGACTGGCTTCATGGCCTCTGGCCTGCTTATATTATAATTGCGCCTAATATGGGTTGAAACCTTCGCGTTTCTGTATAAAATTCAAAAATTACTCAGATATTTATGGTTGTTTTTATAGTAATTTTCGTTTCCCCCAGGTTCTAGATTCGCCCTCTGCGAGCTCAAGTCCCTGCTGTACCAAGTTCTACTGCACGTGGAGGTGTCACCGTCGCAGCGCACGCGCCTCCCCGTCCAGCTCTCCACCGATTCGTTCAACCCGCGCATGCTTGGTGGACACTGGCTTAGATTTAAGTTGCGAGATTAAAATATATAAAAATTGTTGTTTATAAGCTCTTTTTACTTACTTCTGAGAAAAACCGATAACAAACTCAAAAGTTGCTATTTTCAATATAAAAGTAACAGTTTTATTGTATGATATAAACGTATATATAGTTTATTTAAAAATTCAAAATCAAAAGTTTTTTTTTTCTTATTATTAAAACGAATATAAATGTCAGTATTGTCATTCCATTTACATGCTTAGCTAAGCGTGAAGCTAAAATAAAATAGATATAAATATTACTTATAAAAACGTATAAAAATTTAGAAGTAGCTCGATGAGAACGTATAGCTTAGTAGTCAAAGAAAGCGGTTGGACGGTTTCCAAGAGGCGCGGGTTCATATACCTATACATTTCCAATTTCTAATTTGTATACGTTTTCTAATAAGTATATTTCTTTCCTAAAAGCTTAATAATTCTTTAAATATGTTTAAATAAGATATAAATATTGTTTGTCTAATAAATATATTTAATTGTGTTTGACTAAAATATAAAAAATTGTGTCATAAGTATGAGGCC
>JAATLQ010037087.1:6071-47503 GCA_013421005.1 Heliconius erato x Heliconius himera | reverse complement strand
AATACACTTATTTATACGCTGAGAGTAAGGTAATAAATGAAACTTGCGCCAAAACTGCGGTTTATAGCCGGCGTGATGTGTCAACAATTAAATGCGTTTTTCTCTAAAACTATTCGTAATTTCAAATTTGTGTAAAGAGCAAATTTTATCTTCGTTTAACGTAGAAAATTAATAAAGTATTTAAAAGGATAAGGATTGATACCATTATGGACAAACATCCCTCACAATAAAAAATATATCCAAATTACTATTTTTAGACAGAAATATGCTCACTGTATGTTATCCTTAGAAGATACAAATATGCTGTCGCTGACTTTTTTGTAGATCTTATTAAGAGGAATAATACTCTAGTACATTATTTTCATGTAGGACTTACCATTAAAGCAGCGCATGCGTGAAAGTGTCTCAACGGGTAAGACTTTATGCACATTTATCATATTTATGTCAAATTACAATAAAATATACATATAATAAACCATATATAAACCTTCTCTGAGAAATACTCTACCTAATGATGAAAACCGCATCAAAATACGTTGGGTGGTTTAGAAGAAGATCGCTTAGAAAGGCCAGACAGAGACGAAATGCGTTCTTATTTTATAAGATATAGAGATATAACTACTATAGAAAATATTTATTAATGCAATCACAATATGATTTAGTTTTGAAACTATATGAATAAAAACAAAATATGATTTTACCATATAAAACTTAAAAAATACTTTATAAAACTTTATCTAAAACTATATGAATTCATATCAAAGTGTTTCTAACGTTGTATGGAAACAATTTCAACAGACTTGTTGCGCTGTTCTAGCGACACTACAGAGTAGCAGGTAAGAGCTACACTACTTATTTCAACAATAGGGTATTCTGAATAATATGTACATAAGATGGAACTTTGCCCGGACTCCGTCCATTCTAACTTGAGAGCTGTTTCATTTTATATTCTTTCATAAGTATTTTTGTATGTAACTGTATGAATTTTTGCTATTTTCAGCGTACAGTCTCGAATGTGTCTGGGATAGAAGAAAATTCTTGTGTTAAACGAATGGCACACCGCAGACTAATTTTAGCTTTAGTCTGTGAAATAGATGATACCTTGCTTTTGTCAAACTTTGATAAACCTCGCTGCTTTTTTCATAGAAATACAACATTAAGCTAAATAATGAGAAGTTTTTTTTTCTAAGTAAATATTTCAAATACCATATAAGTTATTAAGTCAGTAATCGATTTAATTACACAATGATATCAATGCAGTATATAGTAAAAAGAGAGAGGATAAAAAAGTTGGAACAGGAGACTCCATGCCCAGTGACGATTAACAACCACATTTTTTCGTGCTTATTTAAATAACCTTTCTGTCTGATCGATTTTTCCAAGCTGTGGATTAAAACAGTGACTCTTGGTTGCCACAAGATTTTTCAACTTGTCACATATTTCATGAAATAATTGTTTTGTTCAATGAAAATCTTAAGGAAATAAAGAATGACAGATCATATGTACTTACCAGTTGCCAAGTGAGTTTTTCGTAGATATTTGTGAAATCATAAATGATTCTAAATTAACCACAAATATTATATTTTTATATTTTTTAATTTTTTTTTTATATTATTACTATTCAAAGAAGAAATTTAAAACACACATCATGAAATAAAATGTACCTTTTCTTGATTCTTCCGAATTAATCGCGTACATTCAGTATTATACAATTTTAGAAACCTGCGTTTTTATTGATTACTGTGCTTACTATAAAATAATTATTTTTTTAACTCTATAGGAAAATAGGTATAAATATACTTTTATATTCATACCTATTTTCTGGACACCCTATATTAATAATATCGCTATTATGTTAGTTATAATATTTCATACATAGAAATAAAACTTAATCGTACGTAAAAATAAATTACTTAAGGTACATCTTCACGCTGTATCCCGCCCACAGCAGGGTAGGCAGAGGTAACCTAGTGTTAAGACGCTCTGTTTCCCATTTTCTGCCGAATTCTGGAGGCATTGTGTGTTGAGTGGGAGAACTCAACGCCGCGCTTTACCTCGACACCAGAGCGAAGAAATGGAAATATAAATTTAAGTAAATATTTCATCTCCTCGAGTGGGGATCGAACCCACAACCAGTCGGTTTTACAGTCACACCTCGTGCCGCTGCGCCACGACTGGCCTCAAAATGATTTAAAAATTTGCATGTGAAGAATTTCAAACGAACATGAAACGTCCTGTGACAGCAGTATTGTCCAGTTACAGTGCATTTTTACGCTACGTTTCATTCAAACGAAATTGGTAACACGTCGAAACTGATAAATGGTCTTAATAAAGGTACCGGACAGTTGAAGGGCTGGCTTATACGATTAAAAAATATATAAATTTATATAAATAAATGTATTTTTGTTTGTTTCACGCTGTATCCCGCATTTGGAAGGGTAGGCAAAGGTAACATGGGAACCTAATGTTAAGGATAACGGAAGCGGAGTCTCCGTTTTCAATAAGACACTTCGGTTTCCCACTTTCCGTCAAATTTTGTAGGCATTGCGTATTGACTGGCGAAATTTAACGCCGCGCTTTGTCTTATTACTAGAGCGAGGAAATGAAAATATTTTCGAGCCCAAATCGAATCCAGAGTCAATTAAATATCAGAAGGTTCTTACGGTTTTGATTTATATTCCGTACTATATATAACTGGAAGAAAAATCGAATACAGCAGCAATTTCTTACTCTTGTAAAGTTCTTTCAAGTAATAGTAGAGACTGATTCAATTTATTGCTAATCTAAAAGATACATTTTAGTATTTTCTTTTCTTCGCTCTGATATTGGCGGAGTTTATTACCGCCACTATACACCCAATGTCTCCAGAATTCCGCAGAAAAAAGAGAACGGAGTATCTTAACACAAGGTGCCCTCTGCCTACCTTGCTGTATGCAGATCACAGTATGAAGCCTTTTAAAATACTTATTTTAGTCAGCCATATCCAATCTAATCTCATAGGTTTATTATACACTAAATTTGAATACAATTTCAAAATACATTATTAAACTCTAGTTACCTCTACAAATATGTTCGGCAGTAATGCCTATTTATATCAGCTTTCCATACATACATACCTGCAGGTTTCCATATGCTTTCAATATATAATTGGTATCCGGAAACAGTTCCACTCGAATTTACATGCGGCGTTTCCACTGATTCATCCAGTTTATTGTTCAATAAAAACATGTAACAATGAACGCTAATGACGCTTGAGTAGGTAGATGCTATCATGAATATGAAATTACACAATGATATTATATTCTTCTATAATAATTATATGCTGGTATTATATATTATAGTGGGGTAGTCAAGCGTGTGTCTGTTTATACGACAGGCTGTGGGTTTGATTCCTACTCAAGGAAATGAAATATTTTGATGTTCACATTTTCTTCGCTCTGGTGTTAAGGCAAAGCGCCGTGCTGAGTTCCGCCACTCAACACACAATGGCTTGGAATACAGTGGAATGTGGGGAAGGTATGTGCCTTAATGGGAACAGAGTGTCTTAACACTATATAGGTTTCCAGGTTCGCTCTATCTGTCCTGCTATTTGCAATATAACTAAAAAAATAATTATTATATGCTGATATTATAACTACAGCGTGAATCTAATGATATTATAACTATATACCAAAATTATTATCCGAAGCGGATATTTTATATTAGAATGGTTACACAAGCGTAAAAAATATATATATTATAAAAAGTTTATGATTCATGTATTTTTTTCAGATACTGAAAAAAATTGGATAGGAAGTCCCCACTTACTGCCCAACCAACGGAGTGTCTTTGATGATCAACCAGACAGCACGAGACAAATTTGAGAACGGAGTAACGTAGCACCAAATCGTTTTTACATTTTGCGAAATGTATTTTTTTATAATATTTTTTAAAAATACTATTTCAATTCATTTCGCAAAATTACACGTTGCACTACCTAAAAATATTTGTATAGGAAATTTCAAACATTGAAGAAGATCGAAAGAAATTAAAATACTCCCGTATATTTTCTTCAATGAAAAATTAAATGTAATATTTTTTCAATGGTTGTTAATTAGGCGGATTAAATCTTGTTCTTTGATGAATCTCACTGCTAGGGATTACGGCTTCAAATTTTTAATTTAAACGTACACGCGGTGGAAGTAGGGACGTAGGAGGAAGCTTAGTTCGACCCCAACCAGGGGAAATGATTATATTTAAAATATTTTTATTTCCCCACTGTTTGTCAAGACGAGTGGCTGAACGCAACGCAACGCGTAATATTTCAAAAAGTAGGTGGACGGAGTGATTTATCACTCGAGCCTCTCTGCCTATGGTTTAAGATCCCATGGCTTAAATCTGCAGGGATCTGTTTTTTTTAATAAAATTTATATTTAAGAATGATACATGATAGTAGAATAGATTAAAAATAATGGTTGCCAGCTCTCAGTCTGCCGCAAGCCCAGGGCTGCCTGGTTTAAAGAGGTCAGTTAATGTTAATAATTTGCACTTATGTGCTTTTTTAATTAATTATATATCAAATTAAAGCTTTTTTCTCAACACTCACACATAATTTATGGTAGCAAAGGCCATTATTTGAAATATTTTATTCCGGTTCCGTTGACAATGAGAATAGACGATGAAATGCGTGGTCTGTTTTAAAGTAAAATATTATATAATAGAAGGGTAGGCTATAATAGAAAACCTTTTTTAAATTTTTCGATGTATTTAAAATCTAATTTTAAAACGAGCCTTTTTCCGTCTAAAATCAACATAATAGGTGTTGAGTGGCAGAACTTAATGCCGCATTTTGAATTAAGTTTTCATAGCCTTTAACATTAAGGTATATTTTTTTTTATCTAGCTAAGTTTATAAATAAAGCGTAACCCAAAAAAAATATATAATTCGCTTATACCACAATTCTTAGCCAATTTTACATTATTCAAAAATTTATTTTTGAGGCCAGTCGTGGCGCAGGGGCACAAAGTGTGACTGTAAAACCGACTGGTTGTGGGTTCGATCCCCACTCGAGGAGATGAAATATTTACTTAAATTTATATTTCTATTTCTCTGGTGTCAAGGCAAAGCGCGGCGTTGAATTCAGCCACTCTAAACGCAATGCGCCCAGAATCCGGCAGAAAGAGGCCAACGGAGTGTCTTAACATTAGGTTCCCTGTGCCTACACTGCTGAAAAATTTTAAAACGACTGTAATATTCGCTCATCGCGTTAATAATTTGAAGACGACTCAATTCGAACAACCGCTTGTTACGAAGGCAAATTTTTAACGTACGTCCCAGCTGTAAGGCCGTGTCTGTGTGAAAATTTGGCAATCTCGTGTTTAATTTTCTTGTTTCATTTAACTACACTACGATCGTGTGCTATTTAATGTACTTGATACGTTGTTCTTGACATTGTGTCGTCTCATCTTTTGGACAATTTTTATTCCAATGTTAAATTTGTATGCTATTTTGTACATAATTTTTGTAAAATTTAATAATAGTTAATTTAAATCTGTGAAAGAAATGCATATACTTAAAAACAAAGCGAGGATTTTGATTTACACTATAAATGATTTAAAAAAGTAGAATTTTTAATTTTTTTTATTTATGTTTCATATATTTTATTTGGAATTATCAGTAAAATTTTAAAATATACAATTAAAATATATAATACTAGCGGCTCGCCCACGGCTTCGCCCGCTTAAAATACATGATTATTGATTTAATAAGCAGAATTGATTGACAACTATAATGACTTCTAATATGATTTTTTCTTTATTGACATTATCGTCAAAGAATTTTTGATTGTTTTAAATAAAAAAATACGACCATTGTTGATATTTGATATTTATAAAATATACATAAAGCTAATTATTTATTACACGTATATATTTTTGTAACTTTATGTTTTTTTTACCTATATAATATACTCTGTTAAATGTGCTGATGTCAGTGAATAATTTCATTTACTCATTAAGAAACAGCCTTAAATGTTAAATTATTGATTTCAAGGATTCATAATATTCTTTATAAAATAACTGTAATAATTGCATATTAACTCCTGTACAGTTTTTAAATTAGTTACATATATTATATGAACGAACTAACCAAAAAATCTTTGTATTTACTTGATATTTCTTTCAAGATCGTTCTTTATCTCTGTGTTGAATTAATTACGACTTCTTTCAAATGACTTTCAAATGACAAACTTTTTTTTTAATGAACCGATTTTAATGAACTAAACTGTTAGTAGTTAAGTTCAGTTAAAACAAAGCAATTGGTGAAATTTTCACGTAAATCGGATCAGTACTTTCAGAGAAAAATGCGGACAAAAATATGTCGACAGACAGACAGACAGACAGACAGACAAGAAATTCAAAAAAAATATTTTTGCTTTCTATTATTCTTTTTAAGTGTCCCTCTATCCATTTCAGTCAAAATTACTAAATGTACAAACAAACATAAAGTGACAAAATATTTTTACTGTCTTATTATATATTGAGATTCACGTATAATGCGTTTTTAACAATATATATACTGCCAACGTTGAGTTCCTTCACTCAACACCTATCCTGCTTTGTACGGATTATATAAAAATGTGTTAAGTGGCGGAACTCAACGCCGCCCTTATTAAGCGTGGCATTGCGTATTGCCACTAAACACGCAATATCTCAAAAAAATTGGGCGAAAATTATTTACTCTGTTTCTTCTATATACTCTGCTACTCCTTAAAGCTGTTTTTTTCACAAACTACAATACAAATATAAAAAAAAAACAGTAATAATACAAAGATTTTTAATTTAGCCAAGTGCTACATTGCGTCACTTTACGGTAAAGTAAATTGAACATTTTGAAACTATTTATTATTGAAGCTAGCGCGAGTAAATGTTTCAAAGGAATATTTTGCTTTTGTGCTTGTGAAATATAATTTTATATACAATGTAGTTTAAGTAAATTAAATTTATTATAAATATTTTTCTGATGATGCGAGCTGTTAGAAGGTTACCGTTCGCCGCAATTGTATTCGCAACCTTCTATGGTAGTTATCCATTAAACTAATCAAGTGTATTCCATTACATCTCAAATGTAAAAATTAAATAAATTAAATAAATTAGCTTCACGCTGTATCCCGCACACAGCAGGGTAGGCAGAGGGAACCTAGTGTTAAGACACTCCGTTCCCCACTTTCTGCCGGATTCTGGAGGCATTGCGTGTTGAGTGGCAGAACTCAAAGCCGCGCTTAACCTCGACACCAGAGCGAAGAAATGGAAATATAAATTTAAGTAAAATATTTCATCTCCTCGAGTGGGGATCGAACCCACAACCAGTCAGTTTTGCAGTTACACCTCGGCCGCTGCGCCACGACCAGCCTCTCAAATGTAAAGGATATTTTTATCAAGTACATTTTTGAATGCTAGAAGAATACACAAACTTTCAAAAAGTGGAAGATGAAATAATGAATACATTCTATTTACATAATTTTTATTAAGTTAAACTAAAATGTGTCCAACGCAGAAGCGAGTCATTCCCCACACAAGTTCTATAGATTATTACTGCGAAGTATCAACGACTCAACTTGTAAAAAAATTACATGATTAAATTAGATATTATTTTGGTATACAGGTTAATCCATTCAGGAATTTAAATGCATTATCATAACAAGTTATAAATTATTATTACATATTAACATTATTATTAAAATATTATTGGTTTTATCGTAAAGAAAAGGCCTTGTTTCAATCGTGCTGTATTCTTCTAGTCACATTCTTTCTCTCTTTACTAATATTGAGGGGGCTATAAATATAAATTATGAAGTCAACCATTTTACAGCGACCGCCATTTTAAATTTGCGTTGTTTTTATACACAAATAGCTCGCTTTTTCTTAGCCGGACAAAAGGCTATGATAAATTTCATAATTGCCTTACACAATAATTACTATTTTTATATACAAAAAAGGTTATTATTCAATGTGATATAAAAATATTATTGGCATTATTCCTATAAACTCATTTGTATTTTAGATAAACCAAACGGTACATAACATTTTATCAAAAGTATTAATACGTATCCAAACACAAACACGATAGGACATGGCCCAAAGTCTCCACTTGGGCGGAAGCCAACCTCAGCTGCAGCGTCCTGCATAATGTACGAGGCCTGTGCGATGGATATTTTAATGCCCCTCAATAAAATGTGAACGTTACAATTTATCCTGGCATATGTTACACGATAAATTGATTCCTTTTTAAAGTAGATACTTTATTCATACGTTTTCTTCCTAAAACTTTTGTATTACTTTTGTATCTTGGGAATACGTTTAGAATGGTGGGTTAAATTTTAAATAGTTTAAATTAAAGTAATTTTAAATACTCTACGTAATATAAAAAACATATGTATATTATAGACTCTTAAAATATATACTCTTATAATATATTTATTCTTATATAAATATACTCTTAAAACATGGTGTAAAATATGCGACGTTGTTATGTCATTCAACACGCAATTACTCTGAAATAGTTAAAAAAAATTTCTATCATTATAACTTTTCTAACATTCGACAGAAATTGAGAATGAAAGTATCTTAATACTTAACACTGGGTTCCCAGGTCCTATCTGTGATTTACCCACCCTACTAGAGATAGAAAAAATATCTAAGGATAATTTAGAGGGCTTCAACTCTAAAGATAAATCGTTACATCAACAACATATTAAGAATTCTTTGTAAATACCAAAACCAATGTCAATCACATTGGTTTCTTGTCAACATGGTATTCGCTCTGCAGACAAATTGCTTTTAGTGTTTGTATTGCATTCTGTATACTCGTCGTTGGTTGTGGATGTTAACATTTGTATATAATGAATGTCTGCATTTGAGACATTTAATTTTAAAATAAAATGTATGTTTAATATTTTAAAAAATGATTTTAGTTTTATCCCGCTGTAGATTTTTAATTATGTATGTAAAAAAAATGCGTAAAATCGAGTCCCGCAATGAAGAGATAGACTGAATGGCAGGTACTAGCGACGATGTTACATTGAGATTGAAGAAGAACATGCTCAGCTGGTTTGGACATGTCGAACGAATGGGTGACGAAAGAATGACAAAAAAGATTTATGATGGAAATCTCACTTTTAGTGAGAGGTAAGAGAGTTAGGGAGAGCTTGGTTGACCTTATCGGGGAGGTCACGTAAAATGCATGAGGATCTCCCGGAGAGCATCATACCTCAACCGCAGCCTTACAAGAAAATGAAATGAATTATAATGTAAAGAACGAACGAAGTAAACCAGTCATCGCTTTATAGCCATACGGGATTAGTGATTTCTTTAAAATTGCGAATGCTGTATATTCGAAAAAATAAAATAAACTAGTAATAATCGATACCAATAAAATGTTTCATTTATTCCAAAATAAAACAAATTAATTTAATGTCACTGTAATGTAAAGGAAATATTTTTTAATAAACACTTATAAATTTTTTTTTATTTTTTTACTTATAAAATAGTTTTACGACGCAACAAGCAAGCGTGTGACTGTAAGCACCATGGTCGTGGGTTCGATTTCAACTCGACGGATTAAATTATTATTCATTGATATTTACATTTCTTTGCAAACAGCGGTGTTGAGTTTTACACACACGAAACACCTCACACGAAAGACCTCGAAAATTCAGTGAAACGTGATGAATGAAGTGTCTTAACACTAGGTTCCTTCCGACTATCCTGCTATATGCAGGATACACCTTGTTAAAAAAAGTTATAAAAAAATATGCGTATACAAATAACGACTGAATTTATACATATGAATATTAAAAAGGTAGCTAAATTGAAAAAAAAAATACTCTAAGGCTTCAAAGTGACACAGCTTAATGAATTTCTTCGCAGATATTCCCACAGTACCCTTAATAATCATTGTCGGTGTATAATAGAAGTCGAGCATGACGTCGAATTAATTCGCTTTTGGAAAATTTATTTTTGAGAATGAGAAAAATTTGAAATTGTGATAGCACGTCATCTGGTTTGTGTTTATTTATGTAAGTGAGCAGTTCTTATCCAAGACTTTTGATTAGTTATAAGCTTCATATCAGTCACACACAAAGTGTGACTGTAAACTCTATAGGTTGTGTGTTCGATTACCACTCGAGGAAATGAAATATTTAATATTTCCATTGTCTTCGCTCTGGTGTCAAAGTAAAGCTCGGTGTTGAGTTTCGACACTTAACACGTACACTTTCGACCTGAATTCGAAACATTGAGTATCGGAATTTAATGTCGCACTTCCTTACAAGCTGAAAAATAATTCACTGTGAGTGTTTCAGTACTCATATCATATGTTTTTAAATTTTCAATTTATATTCTACTTGCACTGCTCGAATGAAACCTCTGTGCTAGTTTAGGAAATACCTACATTTACAACGCCACAAACATGCAAATGTAGTCGACGTATGATTGCGGCGTCAACATCGTTCTCATTTACATCAGGGTTAGAACTGAATCGGTCGAGAAAGTATTGGCTCTAAGAAGTACCAATTTTAATTTAATTTAAATTAAATAACACAACAAGGTGATCAATTTTAATTTAAATATTGATCACCTTGTTGTGTTATAGAAATTGAATTTTGTTGAAGTTTTGGTATAGTATCATACGCCGCCGATGCTTGTGTACAAATAACATTGTAGTGCGAGTTCAGTTGAGAGTTTTTTTTAAAGAATTTTGTATCAAATGAACTACAAATTAAAAAATATATATTTTAAATGAAAATCTATTTAACTATATAAAATTATATATATTTTTGTTTTTTTTTATCAGCTTCACGCTGTATCCCGCACACAGCAGGGTAGGCAGAGGGAACCTAGTTTTAAGACACTCCGTTCTCCACTTTCTCCGAATTCTGGAGGCATTGTGTGTTGAGTGGCAGAACTCAACGCCGCGCTTAACCTCGACACCAGAGCGAAGAAATGGAAATATAAATTTAAGTAAATATTTCATCTCCTCGAGTGGGGATCGAACCCACAACCAGTCGGTTTTGCAGTCACACCTCGTGCCGCTGCGCCACGACCGGCCTCAATATATATTTATATATCTCAATATATATTATATTTAGTATAATATATCTTTGAGAACATGCCGTTTGCAGTAGTCCGTAGTCACGGGTACACTGAGGTGGCATTCATCTGTCAGTTGACATAATTATTATATTAAACTACCGCCAACGATGCCTAATGCCGGTTGTGGGTTCGATCCCCACTCGAGGAGATGCAATATTTACTTAAATTTATATTTCCATTTCTTCGCTCTGGTGTCGAGGTTAAGCGCGGCGTTGAGTTCTGCCACTCAACACGCAGTGCCTCCAGAATTCGGCAGAAAGTGGGGAACGGAGTGTCTTAACACTAGGTTCCCTCTGCCTACCCTGCTGTGTGCGGGATACAGCGTGAAGCTAATTTAATTTATTTTTTTCATTTCACAAAATTATATATTGAAGTATCTTAAATATTTGTATAGAAAATTTCGAACATTCAAAAAGATCAAAAGAAGATCAAATACTCTCATATATTTTCTTCAATGAAAAAATTATGTAATATTTTTTCAATGGTTTTAATAAGGCGGATTAAATTTTGTTCTTTGATGAATCTTACTGCTAGGGATTATTACTTCAACGCGGGGTTGTTGGACTGAGGGATTTATCACTAGAATATCTCTGCCTATCGTGCTATATAGGAAAAAGAAACTCTTATGAGATTCTCGTGTTGTACCAGCTTTCTGTTTTATGCTGCAGCAGTATCAAGGTAGACAATTAGAAGCTAATGTTGAAACTCAGTGTCGACTTTCCGTCTGAAATCGAGACTGAGCGCTGAGTGGCAGAACTTATCGCCACCTTTTGAATTAACTTTTCTTCTTTCAACTTTAAAAACAGAAAATGTGTTAAATCAATTTATCTAGCTATGTTTATGAATTATATTAACATTAGCTAATATCATGACTATACTACTACTATACTATACGAACGACTCATTTCGAGCCACCGCTTATGACGAAGACAAATTTTTAACGTCCGTTCCAGCTGAAAGGCCATGCCTGTGTGGAAATTTTGGCAATCTCGAGTTTAATTTCTACTTGACACGTTGTTCTTGATATTGTGACGTCTGATCTTTTGGACTAATTTTATTCAAATGTTACCTTTGTATGTTACTTGATACTCAATTTTCTAAGGTCAACATGATCGTGAATTCAAAGCAATGATTTGGAGGTTTCCTGGTTACCATGTTAACTTTGGGTCAAGATTATCTCTGCTTATCTTGTTATGATAATAGAACGAAGTGCTTTAACACTATATTTCCTCTGTCTACTCCGTTAGTGCTTAAGAAGCGTAAAGTTGTTAATTTTTTCAAAAAATATTATCTAAAAAATATTACAAATATTTTTTAATTAAGCCAAGTGCCACATTGCATCACTTTACGGTAAAGTAAATTGAACATTTTAAAACTATTTATAAATGAAGCTAGCGCGAGTAGATGTTTCAAAGGAATATTTTGCTTTTGTGCTAGTGAAACTTGTTTATTAAATACAATATAGTTTAAATTATACGATACGATGAAAATAAAAAAAATATATAAATATTTTTCTGAGGGTGCGGGCTGTTAGAAGGTGGCCGGACAATCATATACGTAACCTTCTAGGGCAGTTGGTCATTGGACCAATCAAATATATTCCACCACATTTAAAACGTGAATGATATTTTTATCAAGAATATTTCCCAGTTCTAGCAAAGTGGAAGATAAAATTTGTAATTCTTAATTTTTTTTAATTCTTAATTTCTACTAAGTTAAGCTAAAATGTATCCAACGGAGAAGCGAGTCATTCCAAACTCAAGTGGCCCAGATTACTTACTAGGAAGTATCAGCGACTCAACTATTTATTTGTTAATATAGAGTTAATCATATAGCTATCGTCTAGTTAAGGATTTCAAATACATTATCTTAAAAGATAATGAATAAAGTATTGTTTATTGTAAAGAGCTTTGTATTTAGTGTGCTAAACATTACTTCTATTTGCCAATACTGACGGCGGCCACTATCTCGAATTTGCATTTTTTATACTTCGCAAATAGGTCAATTTTTTCTTAGTCCGGACTTGTGGACATTATACATAATGTAAAATAAATAAAGACAATAAACGTGATGGTTACCCTACATAATTATTTATATTTTTAAATACAAAAAATATATTATTCAATTTGATATCAAAAATATCATTGGCGTTATTATTTAAACTAACAATACATAACATTTTATCAAGGCAAAAGTATTAATACGTATCCAAACACAAACACGATAGGACATGGCCCAAAGTCTCCACTTGGGCGGAAGCCAACCTCAGCTGCAGCGTCCTGCATAATGTACGAGGCCTGTGCGATGGATATTTTAATGCGCCTCAATAAAATGTGAACGTTACAATTTATCCTGGCATATGTTACACGATAAATTGATTCCTTTTTAAAGTAGATACTTTATTCATACGTTTTCTTTATAAATGTTTTATATTATTTTTCTATCTTCGGAAGAAGTTTAGAATGGTGGTAATTTTTAAATATCCTCTATAATATGAGAAAAATATGTATGTATATACTATTAAACAATAGCTTAAAATATGTTGCGTTAGATTTTGTCATGCAATAACTAAAATAGTTAAAAAAGGTTTTATTACTATAACTTTCATGCTTCCCTCTGCCTACCGTGCACAATGTATTTTAAATTAAGAATGTATTTTTGAGGCCCCCTAAGTAGTAATATCATAAAAATATTAATATAAAATGATATTGTGTGAGAAGAGTTTCATTACTTACATAATAACATTTTATTCTCGCTACAAATTTAAATTGAATTTGCACTGAGCCGAACTTTTATTTAAAATTTCACTGTGCTCTTTAAATAATATTTTTGTCAATGCGAAGAGGTAATTTAATATTAAAATTTCTAAGATTCGGAGGAAAATGAGAAATAGAAGTGTCTTAGCACGTAACACCCAGGTTTCCAGGTTCCATCTTCCTATCCTGCTATGTTCGGGATACAGTGGGAAGCTATAAAAAATTAAAAATCTAAAGATTATTTACCGAGCTTCAGCTCTGAAGATAAATCGTTACATCAACAGCATATTAAAAATTCTTTACAAATACTGAAACCAATGTCAATCACATTGGTTTCTTGTCAACATGGTATTCGCTCTGCAGACAAATTGCTTTTAGTGTTTGTATTGCATTCTGTATACTCGTCGTTGGTTGTGGATGTTAACATTTGTATATAATGAATGTCTGTATTCGAGACATTTAATTTAAAAATAAAATGTATGTTTAATATTTCTTAAAATGGTCTTAGTCTTATCTAGCTATGGATTTTTAATTACGTTACACGTACAATCTACTAAGCCATTATAATGTATCAAAATATAAAGCTAAAAAAAAGCTTGAATGTTATGAATATTTTTTTCCCACTCAAGGAAATTAAAAAATTAAAAGTGATATTCCACACTTAGTAAAGAAAAATACTTATTTAGAAAACGTATAAAAAATTGAACGTAGCGGGACTCGAACCCACGCCTCCTGGAAACCGACCAGGTGCTCTGACCACTAAGCCATACGTTCTCATCGAGCTACGTCGAAATTTTTATACGCTTGTTACAACTTATTTATGTTGTTAGCGTTTATGTAGGGATATTTTTACAAATTTCCGCTACCCAAAGATAATTACTAAGAATTATCGTCTGGCAAGAGAGAAAACTATTTAATATTTTTGAACATTTTCAAAGTGTTAATTAACACTTAGGAAAGAAAAATACTTATTTAGAAAACGTATAAAAATTTGAACGTAGCGGGACTCGAACCCGCACCTCCTGGAAACCGACCAGGCGCTCTGACAAATTAAAAATTAAATTACAGTGTGAAACTCAATGAAATAAAATATTTAATATTTACATTTCCACAAAACAATCCAGTTATAAGAAGTCCTTCATCAGCCCTTTCAAGTCTTCTGCTCCTCTTATAGGCCTCCTCTAATATTCGTTACTGTGTCCGTCCGTTGCGTCCCTTTGAATCCAGCTGATGTATACTGATAATTGTTTATTGATTTGTGTGTAATTAATCTGCTTTGATTAGATGAGAATATGCCCAAAAACAATTTCTACTATTATTTAAAGAAATCGTTTGATTATAACAATTACCGATGAACAGATAGAGAGATAAGATTGTCATGATAATTTTGTCCTTTTTAATGTCTCCTACTTTCCTGCTGTCGTAGTTTTGACACTTGAAAACTGAGTAATTTTATGTATTGATATAAAATTTAATGAACGATTCAAACTAAATTGTAAAAAAAAATTTTCAGAATCCTACTATTGCCTTACAAAAAAAAACCGAAAAATTGCATAGATAAGGAGAACTTGTCATCGTTTTATAACCACCGGAGTTGGGATTTCTTTAAAATTGCGAACTCTTTACATCCGAAAAATACAATAAATTATTAGTAATCGGTAACAAAAAATGTTTCCTTGTTCCTAAATAAAACAAATTAAATTTAATATCAATGAAATAAAAAGGATATTTTTTTTGATAAACACTTAGAAAATATACTTATTGAGGCCGAGGCAGTGGCACAAGTGTGTGTCTGTAAACGCCATGGTTGTAAGTGCGATTTCCACTCGGGGGAAAGAATTGTTATTCATTAATATTTTTATTCTTTCGCTCTGGTCAGTGCCTCGAAAATTCGGCGGAAAGTGGGAAACGAAGTGTCTTAACACTAGGTTCCCTCTGCCTCCTCTGCTATACGTAGAATTCTGCGTGTAAAAAACATTTATAAAATAATTTATTACAAAACAAACTCTAGCTACGAATAACGACCGATTTTATATATATGTAAATATATTAAAAAGCTTGCCAAATTGAAGAAATATACTAAGGTTTCAAAGTGACACAGCTTAATGAATTTCTTTGCAGATATTCCCACAGTGCCCTTAATAATCATTGTCGGTGTATAATAGAAGTCGAGCATGACGTCGAATTAATTCGCTTTTGGAAAATTAATTTTCGAGAATGAGGAAATTTGAAGTTGTGATAGCACGTCATCTGGTGTGTTTGTTTTTTTGAGTAAGCAGTTCTTATCCAGGAATTACTTATAAATAACTTATCTTATACTGTACTAGAGGGCGCACGCGGCTTCGCCCGCTTATTAGGAGTGAATTCTAAAAAAACCACGAAACACGTGTTCAATAAAATATTTTTAACAGTCTGAATTTAAATTTTTATAAAAATCGGTGTCAATTTAAAGATTTTTAAACTTTCAACCCCTTATTTGAACCCTTAGGGGGTGAATTCTTAAAAACCATGAAACACGTGTTCAATGAAATATTTTTAAGAGTCTGAATTTCAAATTTTATAAAAATCGGTACAGATTAAATTTTTTTCCATACAAACTTTCAACCCCTATTTCATCCCTTTAGGGTTAACATTTTTCAAATTCCCTTCTTAGTGGATGTCCAGAATATGAAAATAAACATCTGCCCAAATTTCACGTTTCTACCATCAGCGGTTACGGCTCTGCGTGCGTCTTACCTCAGTCAGACAGCACAAGTCCTTTTATATATATAGACTAGAGGGCGCGCGCGGCTTCGCCCGCTTATTAAGAGTGAATTCTAAAAAAACCACGAAACACGTGTTCAATAAAATATTTTTAACAGTCTGAATTTAAATTTTTATAAAAATCGGTGGCGATTTAAAGATTTTTCCATATTAACTTTCAACCCCTTATTTGAACCCTTAGTGGGTGAATTCTTAAAAACCATGAAACACGTGTTCAATGAAATATGTTTAACAGTCTGAATTTCAAATTTTATAAAAATCGGTACAGATTAATTTTTTTTTCCATACAAACTTTCAACCCCTATTTCATCCCTTTAGGGTTAAAATTTTTCAAATTCCCTTCTTAGTGGATGTCCAGAATATAAAAATAAACATCTGCCCAAATTTCACGTTTCTATCATCAGCGGTTACGGCTCTGCGTGCGTCTTACCTCAGTCAGTCAGCACAAGTCCTTTTATATATATAGATAAGACTGCGAAAGTTGACATATATTAGAATGACACTTCCTTAAACGGTAATAATTTTATTATATTTTACTGTCTCATGCATATCAGGATAGACATACTAGTGGCAGGACATTTAGACACAGACAGGGATACATTGAGTAACGGAAATACTGTTTTTTATCTTGCCAGAGCGGGAAAAACTATTTGCTGTTAGTTTGAGTACTCACATCATATATATATATATATATATATATATATATATATATATATATATATATATATATTCAAATAGTTTCACGCTGTATCCCTCACACTGCGGGTTGGCATAGGGAACCTTGTTTTAAGACACTCCGTGGCCCACTTTCCACCGAATTCTTAATTACATTGCATATTTAGTGGTGGAACTCGGCGCCGCGCTTTCCCGCGACACCAGAGCAAAGAAATCAAAATATAACTTTAAATAAATATTTCGTTTTCTCAAGTGGGGATCGAACCCACAACCAGTCGTTTACAGTCACACACTTATGTCCGGCTGCACAACTGGCCTCATATGTTTTTAAATTTTCAATTTATATTCTACTTGCACTACTCGAATGAAACCTCTGTGCTAGTTTAGGAAATACCTACATTTACAACGCCACAAACATGCAAATGTAGTCGACGTATGATTGGGGCGTCAACATCGTTCTCATTTACATCAGGGCTAGAACTGAATCGGTCGTGGCGCAGCGCCACGAGGTGTGACTGCAAAACCGACTGGTTGTGGGTTCGATCCCCACTTAACACTAGTTTCCCTCTGCCTACCCTGCTGTGTGCGGGATACAACGTGAAGCTGATTTCAAATACAAAAAAAATATATTATTCAATTTGCAATCAAAAATATTATTGGCGTTATTATTTGAACTAACAATACATAACATTTTAACAAGGCAAAAGTATTAATATGTATCCAAACACAAACACGATAGGACATGGTCCAAAGTCTCCACTTGGGCGGAAGCCAACCTCAGCTGCAGCGTCCTGCATAATGTACGAGGCCTGTGCGATGGATATTTTAATGCGCCTCAATAAAATGTGAACGTTACAATTTATCCTGGCATATGTTACACGATAAATTGATTCCTTTTTAAAGTAGATACTTTATTCATACGTTTTCTTTATAAATGATTTATATTATTTTTCTATCTTGGGAAGTTGTGAATAGTGGTATTTTTTAAATATCCTCTATAATATGTGAAACATATGTACGTATTTACTCTTAAACAATAGTTTAAAATATGTAGCGTTAGATTTTGTCATACAATAACTAAAATATTAAAAAAAAGGCTGTATTATTTCTCACCGTGTATAATGTATTTTAAATTAAGAATGTGTTTTTGAGGCTCCCTAAGTAATAATATCATAAAAATATTAATATAAAATGATATTGTGTAAGAAGATTTTCACTGAGAGAAGAATTCGCACTGAGCCGAATTTTTATTTAAAACTATACCGTGCCCTTTAAAAAATATGTTTGTCAATGCAAAGAGATAATTTTTTATTAAAATTTCTTAACACCCAGGTTCTCAGGTTCCCAGGTTCCTATCTATTTTGCTATGCTTGGGATACAGCGTGAAGCTATAAAAAATAAATTAAAAACCTAAAGATTATTTACCGAGCTTCAGCTCTGAAGATAAATCGGTACATCAACAGCATATTAAAAATTCTTTGCAAATGCTAAAACCAATGTCAATCACATTGGTTTCTTGTCAACATGGTATTCGCTCTGCAGACAAATTGCTTTTAGTGTTTGTATTGCATTCTGTATACTCGTCGTTGGTTGTGGATGTTAACATTTGTATATAATGAATGTCTTGTATTCGAGACATATTATTTTAAAATAAAATATATGTTTAATATTTTTAAAAATGGTTTTAGTCTTATCTAGCTGTACATTTTTAATCACGTTACACGTAGAATCTATTAAACCTTAAGTAATGTATAAAAATATAAAGAAAAGCTTGGTTGGCATGAATATTTTTTTCCCACTCAAGGAAATTAAAAAACTAAATTAAAATAAAAAATTAAATTACAGCGTGAAGCTCAAGGAAATTAAATATTTAATATTTACAATTCCTCGAAACAATCCAGAGATAAGAAGTGCAATAAAGATATTTTTACTGTTTTTCGATTATATTCATCAGCCCTTACAAGTCTTTTGCTCCTCCTCTAATATTCTCCACTGCATCCAATTTTATGCCCTTTGAATCCAGCTGATATATACTCATAATTGTTATTGATTTATGTGTAATTGATCTGCTTTGATTAGGTTAGAATATGCCCAAAAATAATTTCTACTATAATTTAAAGAAATCGTCTGATTGTAATTATTACCGATGAACAGACAAAGAGATGAGATTTTCATAATAAATTTGTCCTTTTTTTCTTTGATGTCGTCTATTTTCCTGCTGTCGTAGTTTTGACACTTGAGCACTGAGTAATTTTGTGTATTGATATAAAATTGAATGAATGATTCAAACTAAATTATAAAAAAAACTTTTCAGAGTTCTACTATAGTCCTCTAAGAAAAAGAAGCTATAATGCAAACGGAAAAATTGCAGAGACTAGAACGGGAGAACTAGTCATCGTTTTGTCACCACGCCACCAGGGAGTTGTGATTTTTTTATAATTGCGAACCCTTTGTATCCAAGAAATACAATAATTCCAGTTGTAATGATAATAAAAAATGGCCCATTGTTCCTAAATAAAACAAATTTAATTTAATGTCATTTTAAGAACAGGATTTTTTTTATAAACACTTATTAAATAGATTTATTGAGGCTGAGGCAGTGGCACAAGTGTGCGTCTTTAACGCGATGGTTGTTGGTGCGATTTCCACTCGGGGGAAAGAATTTTTATTCATTAATATTTTTAATATTGAGGCTAGCCGTGGCGCACCGGCACAAAGTGTGACTGTAAAACCGACTGGTTGTGGGTTCGATCCCCACTCGAGGAGATGAAATATTTACTTAAATTTATATTTCCCTTTCTTCGCTCTGGTGTCGAGGCAAAGCGAGTTGAGTTCTGCCACTCAATATGCAATGCCCCCATAATTCGGCAGAAAGTGGGGAAAGGAGTGTCTTAACATTAGGTCCCCTCTGCCTACCCTGCTGTGTGGGGGATACAGCGTGAAGCTGATTTTAATTTAATATTTTTATTTTCTCGCTCTGCTAACAAGTTAATGCCTCGAAAATTCGGCGGAAAGTGGGAAAGTTAATACTAGGTTCCCTCTGCCTACTCTGCTATATGTAAAATACAGCGTGTAAAAACCACTTATAAAATAATTTATTACAAAACAAACACTAGCTACGAATAACGACCGATTTTATATATATGTAGATATATTAAAAAGCTTGCCAAATTGAAGAAATGTACTAAGGCTTCAAAGTGACACAGCTTAATGAATTTCTTCGCAGATATTCCCACAGTGCCCTTAATAATCATTGTCGGTGTATAATAGAAGTCGAGCATGACGTCGAATTAATTCGCTTTTGGAAAATTAATTTTCGAGAATGAGGAAATTTGAAGTTGTGATAGCACGTCATCTGGTGTGTTTGTTTTTTTGAGTAAGCATTTCTTATCCAGGAATTACTTATAAATTACTTATCTTATACTGTATAAGACTAAAACAATTCACTGTTAGTGTTTGAGTACTCACATCATACATATATTTTTTCAAATAGTTTCACGCTGTATCCCTCACACTGCGGGTTGGCATAGGGTACCTTGTGTTAAAACACTCCGTGGCCCAATTTTTACCGAATTCTTAATTGAATGAATTGAGTGGTGGAACTCAGCGCCGCGCTTTTCCTCGACACCAGAGCGAAGAAATCAAAATATAAATTTAAATAAATATTTCATTTCCTCAAGTGGGGATCGAACCCACAACCAGTCGTTTACAGTCACACACTTATGTCCTGCTGCACAACTGGCCTCATATGTTTTTAAATTTTCAATTTATATTCTACTTGCACTACTCGAATGAAACCTCTGTGCTAGTTTAGGAAATACCTACATTTACAACGCCACAAACATGCAAATGTAGTCGACGTATGATTGGGGCGTCAACATCGTTCTCATTTACATCAGAGTTAGAACTGAATCGGTCGAGAAGGTAACGGCTCCAAGATGTACTAATTTTAATAACATTTCAAATATTGATCCGCTTGTTGTGCTTTATTGAAATCGAATTTTGTTAAAGTTTGGATTCGTATCATACGCTGAGTAAATTATGTCACGGTTCTAGGCTTAGAAATCTAAGCATATATACTGCAAATATCTTATTATAATAGTTTTCTTTTAAGCTTTACGATTTATCATAGGAGGGTAGAACGAGATACTATGGTGTTAAGACACTCTGATCCCTCATTTTTGCCCAATATCTTTTTGATGCTTTGCCTAGCAGTATATGGAGAATAAACATAATTTAAATATCTCACAAGCATCGCGCCTACAATAAGTTGCATTCCCGCTTTGCCACGACGACTTTAAATTTTGTAAAAAAGCCGATGAAATGCGTATTGGACTTGCCCCCCGATGATTGTTTAGCAATAATATTGTGCTGCTAGTTCTAAAAATTTACATATTTAACTATATGGTCAAATGCACAAATGTTATATAAAATTAACTACTAATATATACAGGGTGGAAGTGTAAGCACCACATTAAATGAAACCACCGTTTTAACTACTCTATAAAAGCCTAATATAAATCAGAAAAAAATAAATTTCCAAAAATGAAAAAGTTATTTTTTCAAAAGAAATAAATAATAAAATTGTCATTTTAAAATAAAACGCCATTTATAAGGACGACGCACGCACACATAAACCTATCAAAAGAACATCGCCGCACACGGCTCATTCCGAAATCGAGTCGTAGGTATTGGCGATAAAGTTCAAAGTTGTTTAACCTTTAGTAGTATTTTTGTAGTAGTAAGTGTTTACGTTATTGGGATATATACGTAAACGCGTCACACGAAATACAGGTATGGATAAAAATCGTGAAATGAAAAAAAAATCCTACGTCCAAACTATTGATGCATCTTGATTAATTTCTTTAGGTATAGGTTTGAAATATTTTACCCTATATGCTGTTTCCGTAAATGGAGCGCTGCCTCTTCCACCCTGTATAAGTTTGTCATAGTGATATATTTAAAATTTCCAATTTTATTTTTTTTTCTTTATTTTTAATTTACGTTCTCACTTTAATTACGTGCCTAACTCATACAATATACAACAAAAACGAAACGTAAAAACTCGAATCTTTTGATAGCGTTGTCTTAGATGTTAAATTTTTCTTTTCAAGGGAAAATCTTAAAACATAATATTGATTTCAGTTTGATATCTTCACGTAATTTTGAGAAGAATAGGCTCGACATTCATTTATTTAAACAAATACCGGTATTGCAAACTGGCGTTATTCGCGACACTATTTAGTGGCTCTTTGTCACTATTTTTCAACCCAGGGGCCCAACCCTCACCACTCCACTCAGGACTGGCAGACTGATACCCACCAGCACCTCCAGTGTTTGAAAATCCCTTCTCAAACACGGGCAGCCCTTCGAATTTTGGGGAGGGCAAAGTACCGCACTACAGACAAGGCAAACGAGTCCTACGCTCCACGGCAACCCCTATCTTTTGTAACATTAGGATCTCTTTGGTGTACGACATTCAGGTTGGAATGTTCCAACCTGAATGTCGTCCACCAAATCTTGAATCGGTGATCTACTTTCACCTTTTCAAGATTTGCCTTGTCTTTTCCCATAAAGGTAAACAAAAAGATAGACAGATAGTTATAAAATGATGTAAAGTTCTTTTTATTTTAAGTTACGGCACCTTAAAAAAAATACATATTATTATTTATTGAACAGCTGCATATATCTATTGAATATAAAATAAACTAAATTTGAAATAATTAAGAAACAATAATTATTAAAATATCATTCATTCCTTGTTTTGTACAACCACAACGAGTGGGATGTAAAAAATTACATTATACATTAATTCTATGTAGAAAATATAAAATAAATTTTACATCATATTGTACATAAAATTATTACGCGTTGAAAATTTGTAGCCGGAAACAAGGCCAATAAATTTCATCTTTCCATAATTATATTTCGCGATATGATTTATTATGAGTAAAAACCATTTTTGCGGTGTCTCACACAGACTGCGAGATGCTCTTAACCCAGGGGGCAAAAATCTTGGATATATACATAATAAAAGATTCAAAGCTGATATTTATATATGCACATTTTCTGAATAAAAAGGCCGTACAGAGTGTGACTGTAATCTCGTTGGTGTTGGATTCGATGCTTATTTAAATTATAATATTTTTTCTGTTTCTGGTAAAACGATAAACCGCGGCATTAAGTTCCACCTCTCAATACACAATGTCTCGAAAATTCGACGAAAATAGTCACTCTGCCATAAAGCTAAAAAAAATTAAATTATTGTATAGATACAAATATTAGGTATAATTAATTTTGAAGATATCTGATGTAAAACTATAATAGGAAAAAAGCTACATTATAAGAAAAAAAGAAATGGTAACTTAGTACAATTTACATAGAGTATTCGATAAATGCAAAACTCCACACGAACTAAGTTTCGGATATCAAATAGTGTTTACTAATATACTTAGTAAATGCTAGTCTTTATCTTTATCTTTCTTTTATATAAAATTTATTTATAATTTTTAAATGATTTTAATACAAGTACTCTACAAGATTATTACTTTATTAAGAGCATGAATAGAGTGTTGAGTTTGGGTATATATTTTTTTAATATTTCTTTTCTCAAGATAAATGTTACTATATATTATATACAAAATATGTCTTCTCCTGATTTATATATATCAAATAATAAAAATGGTCAAATGCTAGTCAAACATAACAAAAAAGGTTGTTTTAATCAATATCAGGACTGTATGTCAACGGGAAGTACAATTAATAAAAGTTGACAAACTTAACTTTTGAGTGCGTACACTCATTTTCTATGAAATAAAGTACAATTATAAGTTTGTAATGATAAAATTTTTCAAATATCTATAATTTTTTACTTTTTGGAATCCTTACTTCTTGCCCAATTTCATAATTGTAGGTAAGAAAATTTTATATTAATTTACGCGATCTTGATAAATACTTTAACAGACGGACAACACAGTGATCCTATAAGAGTCTCGTTTTTTACTTTTAAAGTACGGATCCCTAATATGTAAGTATCCTATTTTATTGGCACTTACTTAAATTTAAACTCTGCAACTTCATGATGTGATGTTACTGAAATCCTAAGATAAATTCGACATTGAGTTCCACCACTTAACCTACATTGTTTCGAAATGGTGCAGAAAGTATCAATTATAGCGTTTTGACCATAGGTTATTTCTGCCTACCAGGCTATATGGTATGTAAAATTAAAGAGAAAATCCGGGATGAGTAGCGGAGCTCATCACTGCGCTTAGGTTAGGCACTGCGGTTAGAACGGAGAAATGAAAATTAAATTAAATGTGATCATTCTCATGAGCAGGGATCGAACCTACAACACTTGCCTGTACAGTAAGACGTTGTCGCACTGCTCAACGACAGTCTAAGAGTCCAATCGAAATATTTGTTACAAATCAGGGCAAATAAATACATATATATTTTTACTTATTCATTTAAATGGTATCAGAAATCGACTTCTATAACCATATATTTTTATTACATCGGAAAATTCTCAAGTCGTTTATTTTTACTACACTATATAGCAGGAAACATGCTCTCGGAGCAACTTATATGAAGTGGTAGTATTAGGAGTTATCGATAAAAGCATTTTAAAAATACTCAAGAAATGTGACTACTACTGTACCATTCATTGCACATTGTGTTTGTTATCTTTTCTTGATTTTTTTTTAACCAATAACAATGTTATATTGTTAGTATTTTATGTAAGTACTAGAGGGCGCGCGCGGCTTCGCCCGCTTATTAGGAGTGAATTCTAAAAAAACCACGAAATACGCGTTCAATAAAATATTTTTAAGAGTCTGAATTTCAAATTTTATAAAAATCGGTACAGATTAAAAAAAAATCCATACAAACTTTCAACCCCTATTTCATCCCTTTAGGGTTAAAATTTTTCAAATTCCCTTCTTAGTGAATGTCCAGAATATAAAAATAAACATCTGCCCAAATTTCACGTTTCTACCATCAGCGGTTACGGCTCTGCGTGCGTCTTACCTCAGTCAGTCAGCACAAGTCCTTTTATATATATAGATATCCTATGTTAATTGGATTTTTTTCTGTGTTTATTCATATATTTATCTATATTAAGTAATACCACACGTTTGATGACAAATGTGAAAAAACAAAAAAATGTGGTACAATAATGCCAATAACTAAAAAAACATTTAGAAACAATACGTATTATCCAAATCAGATTAAAAGGTAGAAAATTTTAAATTATCGATCTACTTTTGCCGTATAAATACTGACTGAGGCTCACTTAAATCAAAGGTATAAAAAAAGATAGTAAAAAAAAGTTGTGTGCAAAAGAAAAATCCTCAACCATTTTAATTCACAACTATCGAGTGTAGATCAGTAATGACATATCTACGATTAATTGCATACGTCCTGATTTTGACTTAAAAATAAAAAAAAAATATTTTTTACTAATTTAGAAAACGTATAAAAATTTAAACGTAGCGGGACCCCACGAGGCGCGGATTCGAGTCTTTTTCTTTCCTAAGTGTGACATAACATTTTAAAAATGTTAAAAATTTTCTATTTTTCTCAAGTTTGGGGCATTCAATTTAGTGAACCGTAAAAATTCAACACGTAACTTCTGAAAAAAAAAAAAAACTTTAACCTCAGCATGTCAGCCATTTTACTTACTAAAGACCGATTTATAATATTGAAAATAAAAATAAACCAACATTTTTAAACAAAACCGCAAAACATTAAATAAAAGGCTTTATTATTGAAAATGTTTTCCATTCTTTTCATCACAAACAAAATAAACAACGTATTCACCTACAAATATAATAGTTGGCAAGTATCAAGACTACACAATGCTTTTAAAACTATATATAGAGCAAAACATCTGTTTGTTCGTGTTTAAAACACAATAGAATGTTTTTGTACTATTAGTTCTCTTTATGATCGTCGTTGTTAAGTAGTATAAGGCTCTCACTCGCCGTGGGCGTCTCCAGTAACGGCAAGTTTTCAACCTCGCCTGCAAGAAATGTGATATTTTACTATCTTTTTCAGTATTTGTATTGTGATTGTGAATACACACAATGTTGTGTTTATTGTATTTTTGTGTGTTCTTTCTTTAGAGACAGGCCAAATATTTTTCTATATTTACAATATAAATACTAATATTTTATTCTTAATATATTCATATTATATGCGTATGCAATATGCATATATGTATATCCTTGTTCAAATAATCTGAGTATGTAAGTCTTAAAAAAATGTTATAATTAAATTGATACTATGATTATCCAGAAGAATACAAAGATAATAAACATAAATAAATAAATAACTATTGAGCTTCTAACTTAATGTAGAAAAAAAGAAATTGAAAAATCCATAAAAAACAAGGAGCAAATTTTAAAAACCTCGAATTTTTACAATAAAAAATCTTTTTTCTTTATCACTGAAAATTATGACTGACATTTCACTAAATCAACCACATCATAGCACTAAATAATTCCATACTAAAAATAATCAATGCAATTACCAATCCTGACTGTAAAGTTCATCGCCTCGTTCTCATCGAGCATAGAGAACACATTTTCAACGGGAATGTAGACATTCTGTGTATGTTCTAGAAAATCAGCATCTTTTTCACATTTACAGGGCCTCCTAAAAAAAATTGGCTTAATTAAAACACGCTCGACGATAATTTATGGCGATAAAACGAAAACAACTTGAGTTTTTCTAACAGAATCTTCAAAACTCCCAAAGGAAATGAATCTCAAATTTCAACAAAATTTGCTTAAGATAAGATAGGGTATCATTTACAAAAAAGGAGATTTACGCCATAAATTCAATGTCTTAAAGCAATGTCATTACAGTGTTCTTATTTTTCTTGATTAATATTATAACTTGGTCTAGATTGAATATAGTAAAATATAATATCATAATAAATATTCTTTTTTAAAATTTTTACTTCACAAAGTACATATTTTCCTCGATAGAGTCAGTGGACTTGTGTCTAATCGGCTGTTCAGTAGCGCAATATAATAATATACTTTCACAAATAATAAGAAGAACCACGGTGAACTACTAATAAATGCCATTTCTGACTACGAAGATAATTCTAGGTGGGAAACGTCGTCAGGCACTATCTCACGGCACCACAATAGTCTTATAAATAAAAAATATAAAGTACCTATAAACAATTCTTTTGCAAGGAACGTTCGGCAAGAAGATATCAACTTCAAAGTAGAACTTCTCAGCATTTTCGTCGTTTACTAGAACCGTCCACATCATTCTTCCTAGAACAATATATATATATATATATTTTGGATCAAAATATATTTTATCACAGAACAAAACATAATGTTTATCTTATATAATTATATATACAATTGATATTTAACTACTTTGAATGATATGGAATTTAAATCATCAATTACAAATTTGTTACAAAAAATATAGTGATAAAGAAAATATTGCCTATTGGGGAAATAACATTGATTTAAAAACTCAAATAATGCATTTTTTTGTAATAACTGAGATTACATAATTTTTTTTATAACATGGTTTTATAAATACTCAACAAATCCTTTTATTTTTTATATAAGATTATATCATAAAATAAAGTTTATATATTTGAATACTAACAATAGAAACTATTCCAAAATTATTTTTATTTTTAACTTATAAAAAGCTGTACTATTATATAAAATGGAAACAAAATAAAAAAATACTTAATAAAGTTAATGTATTTTAATGCAATGCAGATAAAACGGTGACTTAACAAGCGCTAATGCAAATGGAGACCAGCTGTCATCATAAATGAAATTCGTCGGAACAAAATGTTAACCTTTAACCACGAATAGCCTGAATTCATTTCATTTAAACTAACGACATCTAATGAATATACAACGGAATAATGAAAGATTGCAAAAACTTTTAATGAAAAAATCTGTAGGTACAAAGATTTTACTTCAATGAATTGAGTTATTAATTTATAATTTTTTTTTCTTATCTCAATCTAATAAAACCTTACAGAAATTTAATTATCTAGTAAAACTTTAGTGACCCTGAAATTAAGAACCAATTGTTTAGTAATACGTGATATAATTATATCACTTATTAGTAAACAGAAGTTGGTTGTTTGTCCTAAGATTATTAGCCCTAGCGTTAATACCTCACGCAACCAAGGTCCTTTATATATAAAATCAGCGCCTGACGTATTTCCTAGACAGACAAATCCTAGAAGGGCAAGCAGGATTTATAAAAAGAAATGGCACTCGCAGCTGCTAAACGTCCGGCAAATTATCGAAGAAAGCCGTAAAGTCAATAATTCAGTAGTTCTCTGCTTTATTGACTACAAATAAGACATTTGATTGCATACAATAGACAAAACTATGGTCTGCTCTAGAAGATATAGGTGCCCCGGATCATCTCATACGGTTGATTGAAAACTTGTACACTACCAACAGGAGAAAAGAAGAAAAGAATTGAAGCAGAATGTTCCAAAATGTTCCATGCGAAGAGAGGTTTCAGACAGGTTTGTATATTGTCCCCAATGCTTTTTAACATCTATAGCGAGTACATTATTCGTAAAACTTTAGACGGTATTTCGAGAAGGATTCTTATAGGATTTTTTCAGTTGGTGAGAGGAGAATCAATATTTGACACGCATTTGACATTCGCAAAGATTATAATAAAAGAGCGTAAAACTTGGTATATCAATCAACTAAAGCAAGAAAAAGCTAATAACAGTAGATCACGCCGGCCTTCTGACAATATAATTGTATGTGTCTGAAACACATACAATTCGGGGCATAAATTTCGCCGACGATATCATATACTTGGGTTCAAAGATGTGCAACGATGGCAGCTGTGTCCCGGAAATAAAGAGAAGCATAAGTGTGGCCAAAGATTTAAGGCTAAAGACTGTGGCCTATCATCAGCGCCAATAGGCGCCGAAAGCCTGCTCTTTTGTCGTCTGTAAGTTAAATAGAGTCCCGAGTAGAGATTGTAAAATCCTTATCATGCGCATTAAAATATAAAAATATTGATCAAATAAATTATTTTATGCAATTGTAGCAGCAAGCAGATCTATTCAAAAGGTTAATCAAATATTACCGGAATTAACAACATTAAATGTCTATTGCAGTGATTCTCAACCACTGTGCCGCGGCACTTTTGTGTGCCGCCAAATTTCAAAAGTGTGCCGCCAAATTTTGCAAATATATAATAATGCAAAATGCAAATGTTAATTAAATTATAAATATAATATATAAAAAAATATATAAAAAAGTTATATAATTTAAAAAGAAAAATATCTTTAATATGAATATATATTTAAATCCACAAAAAATAAATTCGTATTTAAATTTTTTTGTCATAAACTATTTATGCAGTGTGTTGTAGTAAATAATTTCTCTTTGTGTGCCGTCAAATTTTCTTTGTGTGCCGCCAAATTTTGAAATCGTTAAATATGTGCCGCAACAAAAAAAAGGTTGAGAATCACTGGTCTATTGTAAGATGCTTTTGTTCCCCCCTTTTCACTGATTTTTTGAGGTATAGTGTGTTGAGTGGCGGAACTCAACGCCGTACTTTGCCTCCATACCAGAGCAAAGGACTGAACATATTAAATATTTAATTTCCCCAAACAGGAATCGAGGCTACACTAACAACAAACAAAAAAAAACTCCATACACCACCAAGGTAAAATATTGAAACAAAGAAAAAAATATAAAATCAGTTCACCTCCTTTTTTGTCGTAAATTTGGTAAACGTTGAAAATCTTATCATAACATTTCAATAAGAAATAATTTAGAACTGGTTCAGTTCTTTTAGCATCCCACTTGTCTTGGACGGTGATGAAAGGCAGCTCTGCGACTCGTTGCTTGTGGTCTACGAAGCAATGGTCCATCCATTCTCCAGCGCGACCTTCCCATTTACATTCACCTGAAGAAAAATTCTATCATAATTCCAGTAAAAAAATAAAAATATATAGCTTTTCACTCTATGTCGCATGTAACAGGGAAAATAGAAGATACCTTACAGGAAGGACATGCCTTAATACCACGCTTTATCTTGCTACCAGAAAGAGATCAAGATTAAATTAAAATATCAGAGGATTTAACTTTTAAAATAGTAAAATTCTTTGATTTCCTTATTGAGTCGGACTCGAATTCTGAGGGTTTGTACGACGTACCACTTTCAGGATTGGAAATCAAAGGAAAGTACACCTTATAAAAAAAAGTTGACAAATTTAAATTTGCACATACAACCGTATGTACAAATTTTGTATGAAATTAACTATAATTATAAGTTTGTAATAGTATATTTTTCTTTGTATAATAAATATTATTTTCCATTTTTCGGTTTTATTTTTCCTTTATTTGTACGGTAAGTACTCATTTTTGCTAACTTTCATAACTAAATCCACAAAATGTACCATACAGGTTTTTCATTCACAGCGAATTAAAAAACATAGCAAATACAAAATGTAGCAAAATCTATGCATAAATGTATGTCTATCTTTTGATTGAGTTTGGGTGCTTCTGTAGTGAATTGTAGTAAATTCAGTATTTTTTTTTTAATAAAATTCAATTCAAAATATCATTCAAAATATAATATCTAATGTGCCTTGATAATGTTTAGATTATCAAGGCACATTACAAATTATAGTTTTGGTTGGTCGAAGACAACAATCTCAGGAATTAGTTGTTATCGAGGATATGTCACTGTACTTGCGGACATAACTAATAGATATATTACACATAACTATTAGATATTTCCGTTTGAAATGCTAGTTAAAAATATTTTTTAGTACACGCTGTATCCCGCACATAACATGGTAGGCAGAGGGAACCTGGGAACCTAATGTTAATATTAGTTCCTTACATTACAAACATTAATAAGGCTCACTTAAATGACCTAAATACCAATCGAAATAATTTCAGAACCACTAATAATAGAACAACATCATTATTTCTAAAATCGATGTGGTATTGACTATAATTCAAATATACCAAAACAATTTTACATTGTACTTGTATTTAATTTATCGTTAACAAATAATCAGTGTCTATATCGTGTGTTGCCGTTTGATTAGCTATCATTTTGACGTTGTTAATTAATTCAATACAAATTCAATCATTACAGTTGGTTTATTTATAAGGCCATTGAATATAGCAGTATGTGAATTATTACTATTAAGTAATATTGAGTCATGAATGTAAGCGTCACGCTGTATCCCGCACACAGCAGGCTAGGCAAAGGGAATATAAGTGTTAGTGTTAAAACGCTTCCCCTTTTCCCGCTGAATTTTGGTAGCATGGCGTGTTGCGCTCAACATCCCGCTTCTGAGTTCTGCCATACCAGAGCGAAGAAATTAAAATATTAATAAATAATAATTCATTCCTCTGAGTGGGAATCGAACCCACAATCATTGCGTTTACAGTCACACGCTTCTGCCACTGCGTCTCCACGCCCTCATATAACGTACATGTAGTCCGCTATGGCTTATAAATGATGTACAAAACAATATTTGAGACTGTTAGTTATCTATTTTGTGTCCAAATTTGAGTCATGTTTGTTAAGTGGTGAAAACGAAGGCCGCGATTTATATTTTCAGAGCGCAAAAACAAAAAGAGAATCATCATCATTCCTCACATTGGCTATAGAACCCACAATCATCGTCTTCACAGTCAGAATCTATACTGCCACCATATTCATATAGTCATAAAGTAAAAGTCATAAAGTGAAGCCAGTTGTGGCGCAGAGGCATAAAGTGTGACTGTATAATCGACTGGTTGTGGGTTCGATTCCCACTCGAGGGCCTGAAATATTTATTTACATTTATATTTTCATTTTTTCGCTCTGGTGTCGAGGCAAAGCGCGTCGCTAAGTTCCGCCACTCAACACGCAATGCCTCCATAACTCGGCAGAAAGTGGGGAATGGAGTGTCTTAACACTAGGTTCCCTCTGCCTAGCCTGTTGTGTGCGGGATACAGCGTGAAGCTGATAAAAAAAAGTAATAAGTATACATATCACTATAATAAAGATTTATAATAGACAGAGTAGTGTTATAAATTATACTATATATTATTTCAACTTGGGCCGGCTACTATTTGTCACACGAGATAGAGGATTTTGCAGTGCAGCAATATCTTAGAGAGAAAAATCACTCGATTTCCAACACTTTATGAGGAAAGCTCCGATTTTATAACTATTTTTTCGCTATAGTAAATAAGGGATATATAAAATGTATGTACGATTACAATATTGTTTGTATAAACGAGGTTGTAGATCATTTAAAATATCCTAATATAATTTTTCTATATATTTACTAATACAACAATTTAATGCTTAAAGTTCTTTCAAAAGAAATTTTCGGTTTGGGGCGAGATTAATTTTTAATAAATAAATTAAGTTAATTTTTTAATTAGAAATTCTGTCACTCAAAAAAAATACGTAAGATTTTTATGTTATTATATTGTTACTGCTTATACTTATTGTAGTATTTATTAATAAGTCTTTTCCATCTGCTTACAATTATCACACCAGAGGTCATGGAACCTACTATATTAGCTAATATTTTACAAATACTTTCGAAATGCGAAGAAACGCACAGAAATAAACTTAGATCTTTTTTTTTACATATTTTCCTCAATACAGTTTTAAATTAATCCTTTTTTTTATTTTAAGTGTAACCTAAAAATGATACTGATTGAATTAAAACTCTATCACATATACTCATAATAACCAAAACCATATAATATTATTTTTGCATGCTTTGTTCCCCACAGCTCGGTAGGCAAAGAGAGTTACAATCGTACCTGAGGATGAGAATCGAATGCACAACCATCAAGTTCATAAATTACAAAATCATTCATTGCACAAAGATTCCCTCAATAGCTTACGTAAGTGCATTAACAGAAAATTATTATTATTATTATTTTGTCCAATGTAGTCAGTCTGCCTCTCTTCCAGATAAACATGGAAATCAGCAAGAAGACAAATCCAAACTGATCCTACAGCAATTAAAACTTTTGATGCATTCATTATTTAAATGAACTCAAGTAAATTGAATTTTAAATAGTATATGTTTCTCTTGTAACAAGAATATTATTTATTAATATATAAGATATAATATATTAATAGGGATAGATATAGAGTTTTGTTCAGATTTTGGCTCCCTTACAGACCAGCTCAATGATATTATATTGTTTTGACATACTTATGACTTATACTACTTATAACTACTGAGTTTCATAAAGATTATTACAAATGGGTAAAATAAAATTTCTTATATTTTATTATATAGTCAGAAGTCGATTTAATAAGAACGTTTTAAAATAAGTGGAAAGTATGAAGAACAAAGAATCTGAATACTAATTTATTTTTGATTAGAAATAGAAGAATTAAAATTATATATTGTTTCATATCTTAGTTATTCAACTAAGATATGAGGCAATATATAATTTTAATACTATAAACTCATATTCTAAGACGTGCATCTGGCGAAATATAATCGTGTGTATATACTATGCTTGTGAACCTTTCTTTGCATGCATTTATTTTGATTGCAATTTGTTTTATGGAACAATCGTGAGACTAAAAAAGCGATATATTGTGAATTTGATTCCTAGTCCAGAAATTGAAATATTAAATATTTTAATTTCCGACTTTTTTGGAGGTAGCGCGGTATGCCTCCAGAGTTCAGCGGAAAAATTCGCGGTTCCCACGTTCCCTCTCCTTAGCCCTGCTATGTGCAGAATACAACGAAAGGCTAAAAATATAAATAAGCTACTTAACTAGCTAATTAAAAGTTACTCAGAAATGAAAAGAAAATAAATATTTACCATAAACTCTGGCCATAAAGCAATTTATGATGCGATATTGGCAATGTGGCGTGTGCTTCTCGAGTTGCGGCAGAGTGGCGTGCTTGGGGCACCCATGGTTGGTGCATGGAAAAAGAACTTTGTTCGCGAGTGACTCCAGCGCCATTGGACGTATAAGCGCGTATTCTTTCTGTGGAAATGGATAATATAGCGTTAAATTATTTTTTTATAGAGGCCAGTCGTGGCGCAGGGGCACAAAGTGTGACTGTAAAACCGAATGGTTGTGGGTTCGATACCCACTCGAAGAGATTAAATATTTACTTTAATTTATATTTCCATTTCATTGCTCTGGTGTCGAGGCAAAGCGCGGCGTTGAGTTCTGCCACTCAACACGTAATGTCTCCAAAATTCGGCGGAAAGTTGGGAACAGAATGCCTTAACACTAGGCTCCCTCTGTCTATCCTGCTGTGAGCAGGATACAGCGTGAAGCTGATTTATTTTTATAAAGAGTATATATGAGATATCAGGCAGTTGATCGTTTTTCGAGGTGTTTGTAATAATAATGCAAAATAAATATGATTTAAAGAACTATGCTGAATAACTATACTAGTTGAATGTGGGATTTAAAATAATTTGAACCAGACCAAAGCAACAATATTATTAAATACAAGTTTAATATTTTTTTTTTCTCGGTCTGGTTACATAATACGCAAAGGATTCTATGACCATGTGGGATGTGACATCTATGAACGGTCGGAGAAGAATGTGACTTTTCAGTAAATTTTATGTGTTTACCCTACAAAATACATTAAAGCACAAAAAAATTAAGTTAAAAACTACAATAAATAAGAACTGAAAAAAAATAAAAATATCAACACATATTAAGATATTTTTAAAAAATGCAAACAATTTCGAAAATTCTATTTTGCTCTTTATGTTGCTAATTTCACAGAAATGGACCAAAAATATAAAAAGTAATTACATTGCTTAGAGGCATTTTACAATATATATAAGACTGTTTTCGGTTTTACATTTTGTACTAAGACGTATATATTAATACTAGTTTCCACCCGCAACATTGTTTACGTGGACTTTATGAAGTGAACCATAAAATTTCTCCACTTCGCACATTCCCGTAGGAGTTAAAGGAAATATTCTGTTAGTATTCCCCTATACTTCGGTAGGAATGTTCTCTTTATTCCTGGCATTAAACCAGGGTTTTGTTACCAGGGTCTGCCTTACTGCTCAACCTACTCCACTTTGAAGACTGGTCTGACTGGTCTCCGAAGATTCAACAATGCCTCAGTCAGACACTCACTAAAGTAAGAGTTTTATGTAAACAGATACTTTTCGGACATGTTTAAAAACTATTGTATTTTAACATATTTTAATCAGTGTCTTAAAATATCACATTTTTACATTATTATTTTTTTTCCGGATAGCAGTGAAGACAAAAAGAAGGACTGTTTTCCACTTTCCCCTTAAATTTTTGACATTGCGTATAGAGTGTAGTAACATAACGGTGCCCGAATGTTTCCATATATGACCATATATGAATTAAAAATATCCACAAGTAATATTTATGTATCTTTTAAAAACGCCTTTAAACTAAGATATAAATTTATCAAATTTAGTATCTTATATAAACTCACTAAATACATTATTTTAGAATAATGCAGTAACAAACATCCAAAAGTACGAATTAATATATTTATAATGTAAATAGGGTCTACACAATATTATTGTATCATAATCTTTAATGGTGTACATTTTCCTTTTATACAGTCTACTGCTGTCTCAAGTAAAGGCTTTCATTTATTTTGTTAGAAGGATTTAATAATAATTAAATTTAGAGATACTATCTGTTTTATTTGTAAAACGAGGCGTGCTTCAGACAATAAGAAATGGCTTAGCGAGATAATTAGGAAAAGATAATAAAAAATATATATTTTGGTTATAATATTATGTTAAGGCCATTTTAGCATAGTGGTATAGGGTCGGAATGGAAACGCGATAGTTATGTGTTCGTTTCCCAACAGAGGGAATGGGTTATTTTAAGATGGAAACTGGAGATTGGTGTGGCCTTACACAAAATTATTTGTTAACAAATTTAAAAATTGTGCTTATAATAAGGCCTTTCCCTACATTTTATTTTCAACAAGCCTTACCTGCTAAGCTATGTTATTAATACATATGAAATGAAATGAACTATATGAATTTTAATTATCTATTGTTCATACTATAATCAGCACAGACTTGTACAATTATGTATTTACTAGTATATGATTAATAGAATAATTGAATCATTTAAATATCCATTATTGCAGTAATTGCATTATAGTGTAATTCAAGTGTCCTTAACATGAAGTGTTTGATTGTATGTTATTTGAGATAATTGAATATTATTTTATAGAATAGAATAGAATAAAATATTATTTTATAGGTAAGAAAATCGTTGTATTTATTTTTCAGCTTCACACTGTATTTCGCATATAATAGGGTAGGCAAAGGGACCCTATTTGTAAGGCACTCCGTTCTTTCCTTTACACTGAATTTTAGAGGCATTTCGTGTTGAGGGGTTGAATTTAGTGTCACGCTTTGTCTCGACGCCAGAGCGAAGAAATGAAAATATTAAAGATTCCAACCATCTTCCTGAGGCCATCATAGCCCAGAGGTACAAGAATGGGACTGCGACGGTTGTAGGTTCGATCACCACTCGGAGGAATGAAGTATTATTTATTAATATTTTTAATTTCTTCTTTCTGGAAACAAGGTAAAAGCCCGGCGGTGAGTTCAACAATCAATGGCAATGCTCTGCAAAAGGCAATGCCTCGAAAAATTCTGCGGAAAGTGGAGCACAGAGTGTCTTAGTACCCTTTGCCTACCCTGCTGTGTGCGGGATACATCGTAAAGCTGAGTTATTTTTCAATTTTCTCTTTTGAAGTTAGTATGTTTTCGTATTTCAATAGCCTCACGGATAATTCGAGGAATATATCTGTACTGTATAAGTATGTGTTCTTTATAGAACTTGATGTATCCGCTGTATGCACAGGCACAGCTTCTTTAGTTAGGTGCTGCACTCTTTTTTTTTTGACTGATATATGATAAGCTACAGCTTATAGCTTGTCATAGCATGCTAGTTTGCACATTAAGGTGGCCTTCAGTCTGGCCATGACCACGGACTACTTCAAAGTATTCTAAACATCGGGTTCCCAAAATTGTTTAGTACCAGACATTTCCGGTTATTCAGGGTATATCTGGATTTCATAAAATTGACAAAATACTTACTTGGCAAACGTGACACTGGTAGACCTTCTCGAAGCACGGCCCACAAATGCTGTGTCCGTCCACGCACAGGTGGATCGGCGGCTTCATGTATCTATTACATTTTGTACAGGTGAGCTCTTTGATCAGACTCTCATAGTGGTCGGTCTCAAGAAGCGTGCTTAAAACCACTGAAAAAATATATTTTATGAAGTAAAATAATATCAATCGTTATTCAGGCCTTTATATATATCTTTTGTAACTCATTTACGTTGTTATTCCTAAGAATATTTAGGAATAATAAAGTGCTATATTTTTTTTTGTATCTTTTAAAATTTTCTACATTTCCGCTTCGTCACGTTTTATACATTTTTTTCTATTCTATTGCTATTGAGATGAACTAAGAGCTTGCTCATATTTTCATATAAGGTGTATACCTTATTAATAAAAAATAAATATATTTTAGTAAAAATTTCGAATTTATACCTAACTTTAGTCATATAAAAGTATTTCATTAGTCGAAAATGGTAAGGGACGTCTCAAAACAGGTTTAATTAGTTCTGTTACGAGCGTATCTACGTACTTGACATTTGCAATCTCTTTCATAGTTTCTTTTGAATGGAACTAGAATTGTAATTATTTCTTTAGATGTATAGAGAGGCATGTTGTTCTACTTGTTCTTTGTAATTATCTCATCTCTTAGCTATCAACAGACCGTTGTGGCTCAGTGGCAATCTGACTGTTAGCCTGGTGGTTTTGGATTCAATTTCCACTGAGTGTGTTTAACTTATCACTGGAATTAATATATTTCCATTTCCTCGCCACTCAGCACGCAATGTCTCGAAAATTTAAAAGTTCCCTCTGCCTACACTGCTATACGCGGGATACAGCGTGAAGTTAAAAAATGTCTTAGCATTTGATGATATGATAGACAAAATAGATATTTTTAATAGCATACGCATTGGTTACTGGTTCAATATTCACAAAGGGGCACATCAAATATAGAAATTAACTAGTACTTTCAGACTGTTTAAGCGGAGTGTCACGTTGATGTTCGTTAGATAACATGGATTCTGTATTATAATCTGTTATAATAAGAGGTTTTCCATATTTAGCTTAAAAAATATATGAAATGTGTATAAAGGTAAAGCCTTTAGCAATTACTGCAAAAAACCCTAGAAAATATATATATTATAATAATATATGACTATATCACGAGGCACTATTACGTATTATATAGGATAAACTTATTAGGTATCCAAAGAGAATGTGTCATCCAATTAGGAAGTTAGTTTAGTACAGTATTAGCGCACATTAAAGCCATTTCCTGTATATTCTGTCGTAAATTTAAAATTCAAATGAAATTAGCTTCGCGCTGTATCCCGTATACAGCAGGATAGGCAGTGTTAACACTCCGTTTTCCACTTTCCGCCGAATGTTACGTGTTAAATTGCGGAACTAAACGCCGTACTGTTTCTTGGCGCCAGAACAAAAAAGTGAAAATATTAAGAAATAATAATGTATTCCCCTGAATGGACATCGAATCCACAACCGGTCGCGTTACAATCACACTCTTGTGCACCTGTGCTACGACTGCCTTTATATCGATATTCATTCGATGTCTCAAAGATAACTCTGATAAATTGATATTTATAAAATTCATACAAAATGAGGCCAGTCGTGGCGCAGGTGGCACAAAGTGTGACTGTAAAACTGACTGGTTGTGGATTCGATCCCCACTCGAGGAGGTGAAATATTTACTTAAATTTATATTTCCATTTCTTCGCTCTGGTATCAAGGTAAAGCGCGGCGTTGAGTTCTGCCACTCAACACGCAATGTCTCCAGAATTCGGCAGAAAGTGGGAAACGGAGTGTCTTAACATTAGGTTCCCTTTGGCTACCCTACTGTGGGCGTGAAGCATACAAACACTATTATATTAGTGAAACTGTAAAAACGTTAAATGTAATAATATAATGTAATGTTCACTGTTAATATTTATAATCATAATAAAAATATACTAATAGCTCTATAAATAAACAAATAAAACCCAACTACAACTAAGAACAAAAATTAATGAATACCATTTTCACAACGATCGTGGAACAACAGCGCTCTAAGAAATAAAACAAAAAACTACAAAACACACAAAAAAAACATCACCCAAACACATATACACATCACAAACACACAAAAATCCACAGTTCAGTACAGATATAACAGCACAAAAATTCTCCAATAATAAAATACTACGCTACTACATACATCTCCTTCCCGTTACCGACGACGCGGATGACATTTTTAAAATAATAGCGCACAGACAAACTCCACATGGAACACGATTTTGCACTTGGACAACACTTTTAGATCGACAGGGGCTGGTGTTAGGTGATTACGATGCAATCGCTCAGCCATTTTTAGTGATAAGACGTTGTATATCGCTGTGAATGATTGTGTTGGTCTACCGCGTTGGCGACAGCGGCGGCCGCTCTATATTTAATACAAGGTCGGCTAAGGGCCGCGCTGACCAATTAGATGAGTCTAGCCGCTTTGGTTAATTAGATTTGAATATGTTTTTCGCTTTTTTTGGATGTTTTGTATATATATGTGTATGTTATTTGCACAATATTATATAGTTACTGTAATATAGGAAAAAATATGTTAAATTGTAGAATATTGAAATTGTAATTTTATTTAACGTGACTTATATTTTTTTACATTTAAATTGTTTTTTTTTTTTATTTATTTTATGAAATATTGCAAATGTAATAGATGTTGAACTTTGATTTTATTTAGGTCGATTAGTATGTTGAAAATTAGGAAATTATTTAAAGATTATATTAGATCAAAATTAGGATTTATCTTATTTAATGTGAATATAACAGATATAGTACAATTATACGTTCATAAAAATATAAACAACGGCTAAACTCTAGCCTTTTGCAAAACTGCGTCACGAATTTTCTCACGAAAGAAGATACAGAGGGAACCTAGTGTTAAGACACTTCATTCTCCAATTGTTGAAATATTCGGGTTGAGTAACGAAACTAAACGACGAGGTTTGTGTACTAGAACGATCAAAAAAAATTTTAAATATAACTAGAGTCGAACATACAACCATCGCGTATCAGACGCTGTCACTGCACCACGAACGGCTTTAACGAATTTAAACTAGCTACTACTAGCAAACACTGTATAGCGAGACTTACTATTATCGTAGCACAAAAGTTGCGACATAACGATCGTTATAATGTAAATATATTAAAATTCAACATGAGATTGACGTGTTGATTCTTTATAATGTTTCACGAAATTCCAACATTTTCAAGGTGTTTAGTCAAAGTATATAAAAAAATCGATTAAAAATCCGCATTGTATTTACGTCAATACAAAATAATCGCTGATATTAAATTATCTTTTTCTTTGTTAAAAGATATACATATTATCCGATATATGTAGATAACATAACATTTTTATCCTTCAAATAGGTATAGTTTGTTTTGTGTTATATATATAATTATTTTGATGACACGTAATGTTATCGCAATACAACAATATTATTTTTATAACCTCGTTGCTGATTCTTGCGTAATTTTATGAATAACAAAGTACTTATAAAAATATTTATTATTTACAATTGTATAACTGGGTTAACGTATTTTAAATTAAACAACTAACAGACAATTTCCTGAAAAAATGTTAATTTAAATGTATTAAATATCGATGTATGAATAAAAAATGAGTACATATGCGAGAGTAACTCAGCAGAAATAAAAATGGGCGGGAGACATAACGGGAACCGGATGACGTTCGGTAGGCAGGCCTTCCAGCATACTGGACCAGTAGTGATCTAGTCAAGGTCGCTGGTTGTAGGCAGTTAAGGACCGGCGTGGAAATTCTTGGTCTTCCAAGCCTATATACACATATATATATATATATATATATATATATATATATATATATATATATATATATATATATATATATATATATATATATATATATATATATATATATATAT
>JAATLQ010037086.1:0-47475 GCA_013421005.1 Heliconius erato x Heliconius himera | reverse complement strand
AATTTTCAAGTAAATCGGTTCAGTAGTTTCAGAGAAAAATGCGGACAACAATATGTCGACAGACAGACAGACAGACAGACAGACAGACAGACAGACAGACAGACAGACAGACAGACAAGAAATTCAAAAAAAATCTTTTTGCTTTCTATTATTCTTTTTAAGTGTCCCTCTATCCATTTCAGTCAAAATTACTAAATGTACAGACAAAATATTTTTACTGTCTTATTATATATAGAGATGAGCTTACATTCGAGTGGAGTTAGATTTGGCCATTTTTTGTTTTCCCACTAGGTACGCTTGAAGTAGTAAATATATAGTGTCTTATAATAAAATCCGGAGGCCGGTCGTGGCGCAGCGGCACGAGGTGTGACTGCAAAACCGACTGGTTGTGGGTTCGATCCCCACTCGAGGAGATGAAATATTTACTTAAATTTATATTTCCATTTCTTCGCTCTGGTGTCGAGGTTAAGCGCGGCGTTGAGTTCTGCCACTCAACACGCAATGCCTTCAGAATTCGGCAGAAAGTGGGGAACGGAGTGTCTTAGCACTAGGTTCCCTCTGCCTACCCTGCTGTGTGCGGGATACAGCGTGAAGCTAATTTAATTTTTTTTATAATAAAATCTGATTTAGGCTGCGGCTTCGCCCGCATGGTCAAATAAAAATAGTTGTGTATGAAACATGACACAAAGAATCAGTTTTGTTTAAGGATATGATACATACCTATATATAAAAAAATAAAAGCTACAGAAAATACTAACAAATAAAAAAAATGAGTTCCACAACTCAACACGCAGTGCCTTAAGAATACGACGGAGTATTTAAGCACTAGGTTTCCAAGGTTCCCTCTGCTTTCCATTTCTGGGTGCGGAATACAGCGTTAAGCCAACAAAAAATAAAATAAAAAGAAAACATCGTTTCGCTTTACTTAGTAGTGGATGCATTTAATGCAAATAGTATAAATCGTTGTCATCATGAACATGTCGAACATTCACTTTACGAGAGCTCGATATCAAACATAATGCCTTTAAGTAATAAATAACGATAGCGGCTGACTGACTGACTGAAATATGAGATTCACAATGACTATTGATTATGATGAAAATTGAATTTGAATCATAGAACCATTTTATTCATCATTGGAGAAAGATATTCAAGTTTAGTCTGGTATTAAACGGGAAATGGGTATATTTTTAACTAGAACGTAGAAATTAAAATAAATCGTTTCCCCAAATGGAATCCAAACCCACAACTGCTAGAGTCGTCTGATGTTCATAGTTTGTTTTTTTTATATATTGATTAATATTTTGCTTATATCTAGAAATGCCAATAATAAATAAATGTTAAATCTCTGTACAGATATTTTATTTTTAATACTGTTATGTTAAACGAAAACAAAACAGTTTCACGTTATATCCCATATCTAGCAGGATAGACAGAGTGAACCTAGTGCTAAGATTTCTGTCCCCACTTTCCTCCGGTCGAGGCGCAACGTGTTGTGTAGTGAGTGTTGGAACTCAACGCCGCGCACTGCCTTGGTAACAGAGCGAAGAAATGAAAATTTTAAAATATTTTATTTTTTCATATATCCCGAATGCGAATCGAACCCACACCCATCGTCAACATTCACACGCTTGAAATTCTGTTTTAAATTTTCATTTCAAAACAACTAATTTAAACAAAAAAAAATTAAGAAAATATTCCGCTACTTAAAAATGCGGCCACAAAAGGCAGAGGGTGTCCGTCTATTGTATGACCCAAACAAAAGGAATAGAAAATAAAATAGGTCCAAAGAGATAAAATCCGATATTAGCGAGTGCTATAAGTAATCGTATTAGCGGCGGGGTCCCCACAGTGTCGGTCGGTGTAGAGAAATCTGTCACCCACAATCAATCTGTTATAATGAGCCCTTGTCTGGACAAGGATTTACTCAATGTGGTTTAGTATTTGTGTTATTAAATGACATTAATTTACACAAACGTCTATATTATAATGTAGTGGTTGTGGGTTTGATTTCTATTTAGGGAAATTAATTATATTCGCTTCCGCTTCGCTCTGGTATGATGATGATAAAATGCAGCGTTATGTTACGCCACTTAAAACACAATGCCTTAATAATAGATTAATAGATTCCCTCTGTCTGGGTAGGTCATATTTGTTAAATGTCGGTGTTGGCAGTTTATTTGCAACTGCAAATGAGAACCTAGTGTTAAGAAATCCCATTCTCATTAAGACACTTCTGTTCCCCACTTGTCACCGAATTCGGAGACATTGCTCGCTGATTCGATATCACATTGGCTCGTTACGGTGTCGAGGCAAAGCGCGGCTTTGAGTTACGCCACTCAACACGCAATGCCTCCAGAACTCGGTGGAAGGAAGAGAACGGTGCCTACACTGGTGTGTGCGGCATATATGCTGATTAAGCATAAGCTGATTTAATTTAATTTTCAATTTATAATAATAAATAATTGAGCATTAACATTGACATTGAACTTAACCTGACTGCAATTCAGTTATCTGTCTATCCCATAAGTAATCGAGTGATATAAAAAAAATCAGCTTTTTAATTTTAGATTATTCACCTATATAGAATGATAAAATGAAAAACAATTTGTTTTCTCAAGTCTCGTGAAATCGAACCCACAACCACATCACGTTTAAAACAACATACGCTATCCCATGTTGGCCAGCTTCAATTAATTACATTAAAAATGTATGTATGTATTTCCTAATAAAATAAGAGACTAAGAAAAGATACGACAGTAGCTAAAAAATATGTTTATATAATAAAAATAAAGATTAACCGAAGTCGGTGGAAGCTAACCGCGTTATCTAAAGCTAAAGTAAAATCTTAACTAAACAGGACGTCTCGAATGAAATAAACCGACTACTTTTGTTCGGCGGAACTTATACGTAGTGGTGTGGTGTAGGTTATAAATTTTTGGTTGGTTATAATATAATATATGTTAACTTTATTTTTTATAGATATTATAAAGCCAGTTTGTTTGATTGAACGCCTTAATCTCAAGAACTGCTGGTTCAAACTGATAAAAAAAAATCTTTGATATTCCATTTAGTAAGGAACGCTTATGGCTATATCACATAATGTTAGCCGTTTCGATGTAGCCCACAGTACCTGGGGTCACAACTATTCTGTGTCAAGGAAAAGGAAGTATAATTATTTACTTTTATAAATTCTTCACGAAAATTTTCAATTTACTTTTATTAAAAAAAAAATGAGATTTTTAAATTAACAAATTCTGATGAGGTATCGAACCTACTACCATCGCATTCAAAATCAGACTACCATTGCACTATTGTGGCGTTTATACAAAATTTTGAGCGGTATCATAAAAATTAACTTTTCTTTTTGTTTCTTTTTTCTTCTTCTTCTTCTAGTAGGCACTAATAGGCTGAAGGATCCTAATGGTATGACATTCCACTCCCTTCTTTTCTTTCCGCATTCTGTGTTTAAAATAAAAAAAAACAAAAACTATTTTATCTTATGACTTGTACCACAATTTATTTTCTTCAAGAGTTAGCCGTTCATAGGAACTTTGATGACAGTACCTACCTGCTACTGCCACGAAATACCTTGCTGGTTTCGTATATATATATATATGGATTGAATATTATATACATCACTTAAAATGTACATAGAAGTTAATGTTTTAGTGAAGTGTGAGATATAAACTAGAAAAATCCGTTTACTAATTAGGAATTTCGAGGAATCTTTTCTTAGTGCTCCTCTACACTCTTTAACGTATGTTTCGAATCTTTTGATTTGTATACTAAATTATTTCATAATTTTATAATAAAGCGTGGGGTTGAGCCTTTAATCATGCAATGTCTTGAAATTGAGGCGAAAAATGAGAAAAAGGATGTCTTAATACTAGGTTCTCTGCTTACCCTCCTACATGTGTTATACAGCATGATGCTAAGAAAAAAATATTATTAATTATCAATTTTAAAAATTATCAATTTTAAAAAACAAATCAGCTACACGCTGTATCCCGCACACAGCAGTATAAAGACACATCGTTCCTCACTTTCGACCGAGTTCTGGAAGCATTGGATGTTGAGTGGCGGAACTCAACGCCACGCTTTGCCTCGACACCAGAGCGAATAAATGAAAATATAAATGTAAGTAAATATTTTATCTTCTCGAGTGAGGATCGAACCCACAACCAGTCGATTTTACAGTGCCCCTGCCCCTGCGCCACGACTGGCCTCAGCCAAAAAACTATCAATTTTCTAATCAAAATAATATTCTTTTTTTTTACGTATTGTATTCCAACTTTAAACTAACGTATTCTATCTATTTTCTAAATAAAATTCCTATTTTTTTTATATACATATGTTACGATATAGTATTCTTACTTTAAACTTACATAATCTATATGTATAATTTCAAATCATTGCTATACTCTACTACTATTTCAATTTGCAGTTATGAGTAGTGCTTGAACATACATTGTTGGTGGCAGGTTAAGGCAACAACTTAGTTGAGACGAAGTTTGTATCAAGATTTTGCTCAATATCATATACACAGACACACATAGTATAATCTTCTTCGTTGAAGTGGGAAAATATCCCGTATACATCAGGGTGGGTAGAAGGAACCTATTATTAAGTACAGTACAGTACTCCACTTAACGCGCAAATTTCGGGATATTGCGTGTTGAACGCTTTATGTACTAATGCGATCTATTATATAAATCATCTTGCTTAAAGTTAGATGCTGCCCTCCCATCGCACCACTTCATTTTTACTTCAGAAGCCTATTTAGATTTTTTTTTAATTTCATAGATTAACAAAAGTCATAAAAACACGCGTAGTACTTACTTTTTAACTGACTTCTGTAAGAAAAAGAGGTTATGTTTCAGAACATTTGACGGGGAGCCGGTTTTAATGATTTTTTTATTTGATAGCTTATGCTTCCCGTGTGGTCTTATTAATTTTTGTTTGGTCCATTTCTGACAATGGTATCTACGAGAAAATCACAGAAATCTTAAATTTGCATTATGTGTGTACGCGACAAATAGACGAATAATAATAATATCACGCCAACCGATTTCGATGATTCTTTTTTTTATTTGAAAGGATATACACTTCAAGGATAGTTTGCTGAAAGTTTGGTTAGGTTCTGATTATGGGATCCGGTTGAAATTTTTAGTTACGGTTAGTTTTTTTTGGTAAAAAATATAAAAATATAATTACATTGTAATAGTCACAAGGAAAAATATTGTTATAATTGCTATCAGAAGTGAGATTCCTCATAGCCAAGTAAAACAAACAGGCTTAGAATTCGATATTGTAATAAGGTAGTTGTAGCATTACTTTGACACCGACTTCAACCTTACAAAATCATGGTACATTTTGTATGTAAAATTATTTTTTACTTTTTAGTTCGTTGTTTGAACTTGGTTTATTTTTTGTTAAAAATTAGACCTTTAACGGACGTCACTAAATTCTGAATGTATCATTTCGAGTAATCTAAGCTTAGATCGATTTTTATTTTGTAAATTTTTCTCTGATTATTCCTATTTTTTCTGAAAAAACCCTAAAGCTCATATGTATATTCAAAATTTATGAATTCGATGTGATTAGATACAAAGGGTTTAAGGTACGACTTATGTGTGGTTCTTTATTTATTATTTTAGGAATACAAAGACTAATTTACTTGGTCTTGGAACAAGGATCTTTATAAAAATTATTAAAAACAATGAGAAACTGCCCTTTATGTTTTATGAAGGGGCTTACCATCCCAGTCATGACGGTTTAATTTAAAATGAACAAATATTGCACTGTCATGGAGATTCGTGACGACGCATTCTAACGCGGTGTCTCTGGAACATGCTTACTCACTACTAAATTGAAGGTGCTGAACGAAAGATCACAGAAGATAACTTATTATATCCTCTGCCCTAGTAATATCTTTGATATATTCAAAGATATATGTATTTGAAAATTTTGTATGAAGTTTAAAGGTTTGGGATTTGAACCAGCACATATTGATATTGGTGAGCAAAGTTGTATTCGTATTAAAAAACAGCATCAAATATTTAATCTTTAATATTTTATTCTCCGGTCGGTTTCTCCGGTCTGAGGCCGGTCGTAGCGCAGCGGCACGAGGTGTAACTGTAAAACCGACTGGTTGTGGGTTCGATCCCCACTCGAGGAGATGAAATATTTACTTAAATTTATATTTCCATTTCTTCGCTCTGGTGTCGAGGTTAAGCGCGGCGTTGAGTTCTGCCACTCAACACGCAATGCCTCCAAAATTCGGCAGAAAGTGGGGAATGGAGTGTCTTAACACTAGGTTCCCTCTGCCTACCCTGCTGTGTGCGGGATACAGTGAGAAGCTGATATTTTATTCTTGTATCAAGATTTATTAAAAGAGAAATATAAAGTTGGCGTTATCACTAGAGGAATGGAAAACTGTGTAAAACTAAGCAGTGTCAGACAAAAAAATCGTGGACGCAGCGCTGTTCTTAATGATATAACGAAAAGATTCAATATTAACTCAAAAAACGACGAGAGTAAATATTATTAGGCTGCGATATCCAGTGTAGAAGATTTGATAGTTTTATGTTGTTTTTTTTCTGTCTCTACTTTTACAATCACTGACACAAATGAAAAAGCTCAACTTACGCCTCGCTAACTGGTCATAGATTTTCCGCATACATTCACATATACTGTATATAATCATTCTATTTCCAATTGTATAACTTTTATTTTAATATACTGAAAGTGTTGTTATCAATTTTTATTTTGTTTTTTTAGCGTCACGCTGTATCACGTACACAGCACAATAGGCCTTTTTCCGCAAAAAAACCGAATTCGGAAGATATTACGTGTTAAATGGCGGAATGTCATTAATTTACTTATACATTGATTAAATTCCGCCACTTAACACAATTACTTACACTAACTTAATGATACTTTAATTTATGAATTGTGAGTGAGTAAAATATTAATATAATATACTGTATACATTTAATATGTAAATAATAGTTTAATTTAAGATGTAATGTTAAAATAATATAAAATAATAAGAGATTTCAATATAATAATTGGAACGTGACTCTCGTTTTATTATACCCATATTCAAACCACTAATGTTACAATGTTTTTATTTCTTTTCTCTTAAGAAAAGAAATAAAAATAATACATTGTTCGCTCTGCTCCTCTATCTTATAACTTAGACCGTATCGTATATAAAGTTCACTGACTGTTCTTTCGTATCTATTTTCATTTCTTTTCGTATTGCGTTTAGAAGTAATAAAATATCATAATTTTACTTTTATTATTAAAACAGAGTATGTTTTATGTTTACAGCAAGTATAAAATAAAGAGACGATTTCAATAAGTTACTTGTGATGTTATTGTGGCGGTGGTGTCAGTGTGCACGTGACGGTTGTGGGTTCGTTTCCAGTTCGGGAAAATGTTACTTATGATGTTAATAAATGCTATAAATGTTATTAACTTACTTTAGGACAGGGAGAGGCCGTCGTGGCCCAGGGGCACAAGGGTATGACTGAAACGCGACAGTGAGTTCTATCCCCACTCGGGGGAATGAATTATTATTTATGAATATTTTCATTTCTTCGATCTGACACCAAGGAAAAAGCCCGGCGTTGAGTTCCGACACTTAACACACAATTCCTCGAAAAATTCGGCGGAAAGTGGGGAACTGAGTGTCTTATCACTATGTTCCCTCTGCCTACCCTGCTGTGTACGAGAAACAGCGTGAAGCTGAAGCTGGCATACTTTAGTTTTACTTTTATTTTTCCAATTTGGCGAGACAAAACGTTATATTAGATTCCATTCAATATAATGTATACAAAATAAAACGAATATCAGCTTTCTCACTCTTCAGAAAAACAGTCACACGTTTGTGCAATTACGCCACGACTAGCCTCGACGATTTACTTTTAACTATTTTAGCTAACTAACTATTTTAAATAAAAAACGTCTTTCAAAAATGTTTAATACCAAATAAAAGCGATTAATCCAGTTTAAGAGTTTCATTTAAAATATTACTTAATAAACATTCAATTTGTAAAGGATTAAATTTCAGTAGATCAATTGAAAAAAGAACCAAAATTACTCCTATTATTTTAAATGAAACTATTTAATTATTAAACGACTAATCCGGATAAATACTTTCATTTAAAATGTGTAATAATCGTGAAAATCAAAGTTTTTATCTCTCACACACAGTTAGAGGGTACCTAGTGTTAAGACACTCCGTTTCCCATTTTCCGCCGAAATAGTAAAAAATGTTTTATGTAATATAAACATAAACCCTCTAGCTTCCCATCACTTGTACCACACAGCAGTGGTCAAAGTAGTACGACAGTGGGTCGCTTTATTACATTTATCTGCGATCGATCGCAGGAAAAACGCTTGCGACGCGCGAAGGGGACTTACAAATTATACACGTTGAGATAGAATTGGCTGTAATGTGGAGATGAGATTTCATCTTTGATTTGCTCTGGTTCGGACATTTGTGTGACTTGGACTTTGTGGTAATGGCGTCGGTCATTGTTTTTTTTTTGGTTTGCGGACACAATGCTTTTAAAGCTAAATAAATGTTGTAAGAGTTAGCAATTAAAGAGTTTTATTATGTTTCAAATTGTAAGTTTTAAATAAAAACGCCTACACAACTTTATACTCTATAATATTTTTATAAAATTTTAAATAATATTTTATTAGTTCCGGGTAATTTTTTCACAAAATAATACATATTATTGCTTTCAAAGGCTGTATATACACTAGTGATATATAGAGTCCAAACCAAACCCACTATGTCTATAATTCACCGGCCGCTGTGAATTTGCTTGTGGTCACCAACACTGATTGTAGTGTTAATTGAGCAGAGACGGGGCACTGACTAAACCATATGCAGAAAAGCTGAGGTCTACCGCTCGTTTCGATGTTAAATCACTAAATTTTGGTAGCAAAATTACTTGTTATATCCTTTTGTAGTGGTAAATATCTTATTATTATTATATTCTCTTTAAAGTTACAACTGTCAAATTTATATTTTTAAAATATTTTTTTTATCTTCACGTTGTATCTCCTGTAAGTATATATATAGGGGAACTGTGAAAATACATTCAATTTCCCTATTTTGAGACATGTATATTGAGTGAAATTCAACTCCATGCCTTGCCTTGTTATCAGAGCGTACAAAAGAAATTTATTGCCCCGAGTGGGAATCGACTCATCTGGTTTACATTCAGACGCTGCGTTGCTGCGCTACGAGGGCCTCCATGTTATATAAATAACATTGTTGATTTTTTTGCGTAAAATATTATTATAACAATCTAAAACAACGAAACCATACAAAAGAAATCGCAAACGTTCAAAAAAAGCGCAAATTACGAAAAAAAAGTGTCACAAAAGTGATAAAGCTCATAAAATATGACATAAAATTATTTTACGATTCGCTATTACATTGTAATTTCCTGTGTCCATGACTTAATTCGTCCGCGCCCGTATTTTTTCAGGCCCAAAAACTTTTCTACCGATATCATCTAAAGATGATTTATACCGTGCTGTAAAAAGTTGTTCCCCATAGTGTTGCCAGATGCGCATATTTTCAAGGGATTTATGGATTTTCGACTATTTATATGAGAATGTGTGTACTTTTGACATGGATACGTGTTAAGATAACCATTTTAGTTTTTAGCATAAAAATTATGAAAATAATATAAAAATTAAATTCAGTTAGATATTTAACTCAAGTTCTGTTCTTTTATTATGGCATTCCGAGCATGCCAGTTGATCACTTACTACTTCAACAATGTTAGGTTTTATGGAAAACACAGGAAGTAGGTTGTACGGTAAAAAGAGAATGAATTTATGGTATCAAGACAAAGCTAGACATTAAATTACATCACTCAACACACAGTGTCTCAAAAATCGGGTGGTGAGTGAGCCACGGAGTGTCTTAACACTATTATCCCTCTGCCCACCCCGCTATATTCGAAACACAGCATGAAGCTACAAAAAGAGTCCTTACCCGTAAAGAATCCATGGTGCACCTACTGTAACAGGGCGTAAGGGAAGTTCTTTGATGAATTTTCTTTTATATGTTTATATTTATACGACATGTTCTAAAAACTTCTCAGAAAATTCGACTCATGAAAAATGTATTGCGTCGTCGCTTACTTTGTAACTGTTAATCTATCTCGGTTGACGTGTCTACTGGTACCGAAGTGACAGCCACCATTAGAACAATATATGGAACGAGGCTTACTGACAACTGGCAAGCTAGTGACTACACCTGTCTTCGTTGCGGTTTATAAGTTTAATATATTTATAGATTCAATAAATAAATCAGTTTCACGCTGTGTTCGCGCACGCAGAGTTCGAACCCACACCAAGTGTTTCCAGTCACACTCTGTGCCCCTACTCCACGACTGGGTTCAACAGATTAAATGGAACTGCTTAACTGGATCGATCGTATATTGTGGAAAAAAATTAAATAAATCAGCTTCACGCTGTATATAGTTAAATAATAAGTAAAATAAATTTAAATAAATAATAAATTTTCTTGTGTTGGGATCGAACCCACAACCAATCGGTTGTACAGTCACACTTTGTGTCCCTGCGCCACGACTGGCCTCAAAAGCTAAAAGCTTACTTGCTTAATTTTTTTTTCCTAAGAGTAGAGTAACACTTTTTAAAAAATAATAATAAATAGCTACACTTTTATAGCGTAATAATGTCTTCCTGTGTAAATGTACATATTTTATAGAAGCAGTAAATATTATATTTCTATAACTATTTATAACCCTTTAAAGAATATCAAAAATTCTTTTGAAAGTGAATTCTTCAAATATTTGAAATTGTAATACTTAATATATTTCAAAAGGGTTGAAATATATTAAGGGTTGCATCTTTAATGCGTTCCTATCCACTAAAAGCAAAATTGATGCTAACAAAACAAAACACGCCTGCATATATATAAAACTCTTCTGTTCTTCTCCTTCTTTTAGGTTCTTTGGGGAGTTGGCAGGGGAGCACTAATAGAGAATTTTCCCAAAATCTTACGAAAACACAAAAAAATGGATTTTATTTTTTTCACACAAAGAAAATTATGAACTCATTTTGCATTTACTTTAACCACTTTTCACACTGCCTTTCACAAAGTATCCCATACATTTTCTTAGTAAAATGAACTAACGACGTACAAACTTCATTCAATAGTAATAAAATTATGAAAAAAGCCGCCATTTCATTTTGTAATGGCCGAATAAATCAGGGGCAGTCGGAGCCAATCAAATTAGCATAAAGAACCACAATTAGCGGCCCGTTTATAAGTCACGATAATGGTTTCGGAAATTAATGTAGCGTAGAGATTGTGGTGGCGGACGGTTGTAAAGGGACCTCTAACTTGTATTCGTTTTGATGATATGTGAAAATTATCTTTATTTTTAATTTGAATGATTGCTTATTATTCATATTTTTTTTATCAAAAATAAGAGATTTATTTATAATGATTTTTCTTATTTATTGATTGTTAAGAGTAATTGTTTTTTTAGGGTTCCGTACTTTTTAAGGAAACAAAGGAAACCTTATAAGATCACTTTGTTGACCGTCCATCCGTCTGTCTGTCCGTCCGTCTTTATATCGCAAAAAACGCGAATTTCGACATTATAAAGGGAATCAAAATTAAGAGGTCTTCCGGTGGACCTGCCTTTTTGAAATTTGGCTAGCTAGTATTAGTTCAGGGAAAAAAATTGAACTATACATTTGTGATTAAATCTTGAAAAATAATAGCCTTAAAAGCAAAATTTTGGTACTAAGGCCGCATGTTCAAGTGAGGTATCAGATGAAAGGGCTCTGGCTACGCTAAGATTGAATTTCAGAAAAAGCTCGAGACCTTAAACTTTTGAACGGAACCGTCGGTGGGGTTTTTTTTTATATTTAACCCCGGTTTTTATATATTTACTTACTGGGAAGGAAATTCAGTGTTAAAACACTCCGTTTTCCACGAACCTCTCAATGTTCGGTACATTGTGTAGTGATAGGCGGAACTAAACATAGCGTTTTGTCTTGTTACCGAAGCGAGGAAACAAAAATATGTAACTCCCTCAGTTGAGAATCGATCCCACAACAGTCGCGCTTACTATCCAATTCTGTATACATTTTGGATATACAACAAAGCATTTTCCAGTACACCAGAATAAGTAGTAACTAAGAAATGCGATAAAACGTGAATGCTACAATAGAAGTAAGATAATAAAATGCAAGTAGCGGAAGTCAAGTTTGTCACAGTTCGCCAACTTCTGCCATTATAAGAAAAGCCACTGTACAATACAACATTGTACTATGCATAATGTTGCTTTAGCCGCTTAATTTTAAGTATCTTGTAAGTTATATAGGCCGGTCGTGGCGCAGAGGTTCAAAGTGTGACTGTAAAATCGACTGGTTGTGGGTTCGATCCCCACTCGAGGAAGTGAAATATTTATTTACCTTTATATTATATTATCATTTCTTCGCTCTGGTGTCAACGTAAAGCTCGGCGTTGAGTTCCGCCACTCAGCACGCAATGTCTCCAGAATTCGGCGGAATGTGGGGAACGAAGTGTCTTAACACTAGGTTCCCTCTGCCAACTCGGCTGTGTGCGGAATACAGCGTCAAGCTGATTTAATTTGTAAGTTATAGCATAAATAACCTTTTTTTAGCACACATTAGTTTAGATAGAGGGAACCTAGTGTTAAGACACTCCGTTTCCCATTTTCCAATGAATTCTGAAAGCATTAAGTGTAGAGTGGCAGAACTCGATGCCGCACTTTGCTTCGGCATCAGAATGAAGAAATGAAAAAATAAAATATTTCATGTCCTCAAGCGGGAATCAGAACCACAAGTTGTTGCGTTTACAGCCACACTTTGTGCCACTTTGCCTCATATCATATGACATATAATAATATTTTTTTATTATTTTACGAATATTATTTAATTTTATGTGTTAAAAAGAAACAGAAAAAAATATCTATGAAAATACCTAAAATTATAGAAATAAGTATATAAAGAATAACTTATATTTAAAAGAGATGATACCTACTAGAAATCCCTGAATGGGTGAAATGTTAAAAGAAGCGATTCTCGTACGGTAAAGTTATGAAAATTCCCGAAGTTTATAGTAAAAACTAACTCAATAAATACTTTACTCAAAGACAGACATCTTGACGCCATCGTAGCGGATACGAGCGCGCCATTGTAAGCGCGACGGGGGTTTAATTCCCATTTGAGAATATGAAAAAAAAACAGCTTCACGCTGTATCCCGCACACAGCAGGGTAGGCAGAGGGAACCTAGTATTAAGACACTCCGTTCCCCACTTTCTGCCGAATTCTGGAGGCATTGCGTGTTGAGTGGCAGAACTCAACGCCGCGCTTAGCTTGAGAATATCAAATATTTAATATTTTAATTTCCTCTCTCTATTGACGAGGCAAAATGGGTTGAGTTTCGTCACTCGCAAAGCTTTTCGCAATGCAAAGGCAATTCGGCAGACGTGGGGAACGGAAGTGTGTTAATGGGAACAGAGTGACCTAGTTCTAGATTCTCTCTACCTCCCTGGTATGCGTCATGGTACATTTGATACAAATGTCAATAAGTGTGATGACTGTGGATAAAGTACAAGATGATTAAAGTAAGCGCAGAGTTAGGTTACGCCACGTTTCACATATTGTCTAAATAGACAATACATAGAGGATAGAATCACCTAAAACCTACAATGATAAGTTCTCTGTAAAATTACATAATATGAAGATAAAAATAATTGAATCAAAAACTGACTCTTAATATTAGTAGCACATACATACACATACATACACATGCACCTATATGTAGATTATATATAAATATATAGATATATAAGAGAAGAGCTTACAAGGATGACAATAAAACAGGCTGCAGTGCAGTGTCAGTTAAGCAGAACAACTTTGCAACTTGCATTCTTGTTACTTTTAAACTGCCACTTGTACTAAACCATACTGTATACATTATATATACGTACATATAGTTGACTAGTGCATACGAATTGAATACAGTTCAATTTAGAGCAGTTTTCACCTTGTTTAATAGTGTTTTTTAGCTTTATTCTCTATCTTGAATATAGTGAGGTAAATAAAGGTGCTTTTTGTTAAGATTATTCCACCAAATTTCGTGATGTCACATGTTGATCGGTGGTATTTAACATGGCGCTTTGTTTCTTGTTGAGTGAGAATCGAATCCACAACCGTCGTGTTTACAATTAGACGCTGCGTCACAGCGGAAAAGTTAAAAATGGAAGTGTATTTATTAATGAGATCGGGTCAAAAAGTAAGTTATACTAAAATGATAATAATATTTTTATGAAATTGCAAAAGCACACATAGAAAACGGGCTATTAAAGTAACTACTTATTCCAATACATACATTATTAAAAAGATGTCCATCAACCATGTTCATTATAAGCATATTGCATACAAATTTTCTGTTAATATTAATTAACAGTATCAACACCAATTAAAAAAAATCAAATCAGCTTCACGCTGTATCCCGCACATAGCAGGGCAGACAGAGGGAACCTAGTGTCAAGACACTCCGTTCCCTACTTTTCGCCGATTTCTGGAAGTGTTGAGTGGCGGAATTCAACGCCGCCTTTCCCTCGACACCAGAGCGAAGAAATGCAAATATACATTTTAAATAAATATTTCATTTCATCGAGTGGGGATCTAACTCACAGCCAGTTGGTTCACAGTCACACATTATGCCCCTACGACACGACTGGCCTCTAAAGGCTTTTTAATTTTTCAAAAAATAAAAATCTGTTGCGCGTTGTATATATGCTGTAGGACTTTAGATAATAGAAACTATTACCCATACATGCCTGCCCAATAACAAAAACCTGCATTCTTCTACTTAAAAAAACAAAAGTATTCCAATGTAAATATTTCCACGGGTGGGAATCGAACCCACAACCATCGCTTGTCCAGCTATACACTGTAGTACAATATATATATTGCATTTTTTTCCTTTCCAGTTCACAATAAAGGAAATGGCTATTCCAAATTAATCTCCATGTTCATCTCTTTATCAGTATCTTAATGTTGGACGCTCCAAGCTAATATCGAACAAAGAAATTTCAACCTTATATCAAAAATGTAAAGTTTCAATTCAATTAGCTGTATTCAAAACCGCACAAAAATAAACGGGGCGAAATAATTTTAATCTTATTTTATATGTAAGTAACTGGCTCTAAAATTGTATATGAAATAAAATGAAGAATAACTTTATTTAAATTAGTTTTTCCTTAATAAATTATTACCCTATTATCTCTACGGTGAGTGTAGGTTTGAGCTGAAGTGAGAGCAGCTTTACTCTGTATCCTCCATATTGTAGGGTAGGCAGAGGGAGCCTAATGTTAAGAGTTAAGACACTTCGCTATTAATATTTTAGTTTTTTCTATATAAATTTTTAATGTAACTTGCGGCGTTGACCTACGACACTCAACATTCCATATCCTTTAATTATCAGAAGATGAAGAACAGAATTTCTGAACACTCTGTACTCTCTGCTTACTCTGTTATAAGTAAAAAAAAACCATTTTAACATTTACATGTATAAGGAGGCTAAAGTGCTAGGCTTTATAATTAAAGTTTCTTTTTAATTTCCAAATTATAGCATTAACCACTCCGCTACCATTGAATAACCCTGTAATTTAGTTCCACTAAGTTTATTCCAACGTTGCATATATCTTATTCAAGTACTGTAAAGTTTACAATCACTTAGTTTTCTCAATTCAATTTAAATTTTATTTAATAGAAATTAGGGTGTATTTTGGTTTGTAAATATTTTGTACTGTTAATTCGTTGCGAGTGACAACGTGACGGACATTCCGCTATTATTGCAGCAATTCTCCGGCTTTTTGTTGCGTTATAATGTAAAGCTCTTTATTTGAAACAAATATGTATTAATATTGTTGTTAAGTTACTTATTTTTCAAAATGATATTAAGATTACACACACCGGGACAGTGCATATCCTGGGTTCGATCTTAATTCGGAGTAAATAGTTTCTTTTTGCTTCACATTGTATAGTAGTAGTATACTACTGAGTAGTAGTTTACACCTTGGAACGTTCTGAACCTTGAAACTTCCCGTCCCCAACTTTCTGCCGAATTCTTGTTTGTGGCATTGCGTGTTGAGTGGCGGAACTCGACGCCGTGTTTGCCTCGTTCTCAGAGCGAGATGGTGACGACGGCCACAAATCAAAAACGAATTATTAAAAACTAAAGGGAAAGATCCATGTGATTTATCACTTATTTCTCTCCGTTTTGTCTCAACAGTAAGTACAGCTTAGATTTTGTTATTTTAGAGAGAAAATAACGTTTGTTTATCCAGAACATTTTAAAGCCAATATTACTTGCACTGTCCATTAAATTCTTAGGAACTAAACGAAAAGTTTTAGCTATCCAAAGTTTGCAAATTCTCACAAAGCACTAAACTTAGGAGCTACGGCGGCGGCGCTGAACGCCGGCCGCGGAGCAAAGGAACCCTCCTTTGTGAAATTGTAAAAACCGGAACCACGCTTGTTGTAGCATTGTTGAAGTTTAAGTGGAATGGTGAATCTTCAGTAATAAAATGTATTACTTGAGTATATGGAAGTGAATGGGGTCTTGGAAATACGCTGGTTTTAGTTTACTTTGTAGAGACAATTTCGTGTAATATTATGTTTTTGCAACTATTTAGTAGTATTATATAGTTATCTATTTTTAAATAAAAATAAATCAGCTTCACGCTGTATCCCGCACGCAGCAGGGTAGGCAGAGGGAAGTTAGTGTTAAGACACTCCGTTCCCCACTTTCTGCCGGATTCTGGAGGCATTGCGTGTTGAGTGGCAGAATTCAACGCCGCGCTTTGCCTCGACAATTTATTTTTTATCGTAATAAAATTTATAGCTGTAAATTTGATTCTACTTTCAATGTTTGTAAATATTATTTATTGAAAGAATATTATTTCTTTTTTCATGAGAATATGGCCGATGCGTGAACACAACCTAATGACAAGACGCACAGTTCTTTTGTCATTCATGTCTTGTTATTGTTATAGGTTATTGTTTATCGTTCTCCTGTAATATTCGAAATGTGAAGATGTCTTGGCGCAGTAAGACAGGAATCTGACTGTTGATGTTGTAGGTTCTATCCCCACTTAGGAGAATAATAATATTAAAATTATTTTATTTTATTGCCCTGCTAGACAAAACAAAGCGTTGAGTTTCTTTATTAAGCACGCAATGTCCCAGAATCTGGGTGTACAGTAGAAAACGGAGAGTTTTAACACTAGGTTCTTTCTAACTTGCTTATCGGGAAAAATCACGAAGCTGTCTCTTTTTTTAAAGACAAAATGTTGCTGTACTAACGTGAAATACTTCGAAATAATATATAAAATTCTTTTTTTTTTATAAACTGAAAATTTCAATAATTTACTAATGAACCCTAAACTGCCAACTCGCGACAAGGAAGATGTATGGCTACTACATTGTAAAGCATAACTTTATCACTTAGACATTAATTCATGAAAGTTACAAAAAGTTTAAAAACATATTATGAGAGCAAAAATACGAGTAGCATTCTATCTTCCTTATCTTATTTTTAGTAACTTTTTGCCTCTTATATTACCTATATATATAATTTTTTCTCAACTTCACATCTCTCATATAGCATGGTAGGCAAGAGATGTTAAGACACTCCGTTCCCCAATTATGGAGGCTCTGTGTGTTGAGTTACGAAATCAACGCCGCGCTATGTCTTGAAACTAGAGCGAGTTTTACAGTTATACGCTGTACCATTTCGTTGAGATTAGTATTTTACCACATTATTATCAATTTTTTATGTAGTTTAACTCTGCATTAGAAATATCTATGATATTTTTACACGTTACTTTAATTAAGGTATCTACAATTTATAACTTTGTTTTGTTCTGCAGTTTATTCTCCCGACAGTAAGTACGGACGAGCTCTGGCTTCCTTCCAAACACGTATATAAGTTGATATGATATAGGACTTAAATGGATTGATATTAGAGAACATTCACGACTTAATTTACTACCTATGAGTTTAATTTATTATATTGTTGTGACTTTTAAAGTTTTGGGTATAAGAATATAGAGTAAAAATAATTGTGAAAGGCTCTTAGCGTAGCTGCTCAGTGGCTAACGAAAAGACTGTGGCTTCGATTACCACTCGGGGGGAATAAGTTTGTTTCCGTTAGTCAGTTTGGTTGGAAGATAAAGTGCGGCGCTGGATTTTGGCACTCGATTATCATTGTCTCAATAATTGGGCGAAATGTGGGGACAGAGTGTCTTAACACTATATATGGCTATATGTGGAATACACCGTCAAGCTATTTGAATTTTCTTATCAAAACCTTAAAAACTGACGATATTTTCAACTCTATATTTATTTCTTAAATATTTTATCGCAAAAAATACAGTAGTTTATAAATTTATACTATCATATAAAAATATAAATAACGATAACCGTCCGTATATTCCTTTGTAGTTTACCCCATATCTCCGCAATTGGCACAGTCGGCTGCGTCGACGCACTCACTAGATTAATTTTATTAAAATATCCCTTCTAACGTGAAATATATTATATAAGTGTAGAAAAGTTACGAGAAATTCCATGATATTCTTTTTCAATGTTATTGTGATTTAAAAATGAATATAATACTATAAATGACATGTACTTTTATATTGCTTAGCTTCACGCAGTATCCCGCATATCCTGAAAGTTCCCTATGACTTTTTTGCTGTACCCGCATGCAGCAAAGTAGGCGGAGAGAACCTACTATTAGGACACTGTTACTCACGCACCGCTGTTACGTTATTTTTTTTTTATGAAAAAGGTCAAGGCAAAAGAGCGTTCGGGTCACCTGATGGTAACCTGTGATTACCTGTGCCCACCACCCCGTGCAACACCAGAGGAGCTACAGGTGCGTTGCCGGCCTTCAAGGTTAAGGTGGTTTTGAAGGTACCCATGTCATATCGACCTGGAAACACTGCCGCGAGTAGGCCATTCCTAGGAAGTTCCTACGAAACCGCACAGTAGTGGATTGCCACGTATCCAGGTGGTGTGGGTGATATTTTAATATGCTGAATGTTGGTTATGAGTTTGAATTGTAATAGATGTATATTTTTTATTTTGCACTGATTTTTCTACCAGAAAGTCAGAGAAAATAGAAGAATATAATAATATATTCATGTTATTCATAAGTTATGAAATTATTTACTAGAGTAGAGTAAATAATTACAAATGTAGGTACGGTACATATAAGCTTCAAGAATATATTTAAATTGACACAAATAAGCCAGTCATAAGTTGAGTGTGAATCAAATTACTTGTATAAAATACATTAATTAAATATATCTCTTTAAATTTCATTGTTTTAACTTTCAATGTTGTTAATTAAGATTTTCTTGGAACACAAAATTGTATACTCACAATTAAATTAAAAAAAACTGAGAGTACCTTCTCGATATTATTAATGTTTACAAATGAACATACTGAATTCTTATAAAGAGTTTATTTAGTTTTTCATCTTCACGCTGTTTTCCGCATGTAGCAGGATAGACAGAGGGAACCTAGTGTTAAGAGACTCCACTCTCTCTTTTCCGGAGGTTTTTTTGGAGGCATTGCGTTGATTCGTGCAATCATGATGACTATTTATTTATCATAGTAAAAAAGAAATGTTTTTATCTGTAGTAAGTTTGAACTCACAGTATTACTGTGTTTGTGAAATCCAAGTATGTATATATATGAATGTATCTTTTTGTTGCAAGGTAAGTAAGCTAATACAGAAAAGAAGAGGCCGTTGGAGCCAAACGCTATTATGGAGGCCGATGGATCAGCCTCCAATTTTACACTCGATAGTTGCGGGTTCGATCTCCACTACATGGAATGATTAGTTGTTGATTTAATATGTTTATTTATATTGATTTATTTAATATCTCGAGTTTGGCCTTAATGTGAAGAACAGAGTGTTTCGACACTAAGTACTCTCTGCGCTATAGGGTAAATAAAACGTACAAAATATATTTAGATAATTTATTTTCCGGTATAGGAAGTTCCGCACACACATCGCGATGAGAATGATCTACATTACATCCAATATCAAAGTAACACACAATATGTATATTATATGTTATAATAAAATGTAAATATATATATTATATATACGTATTATATAATGTAAGTACTATCATGTTGGCACCACGACACTTGTCGAAATGGACGCTAAGAAAACTTTGAGTGGATGAGTTTTTATCAACTTTGGCCGGTCAATGTTGATATTTATGTTAAAACAAATCATGTACGAGCAAAGACTTGTAATATTCTATTAAAAGAAATGTTACTTGTTGATGTTGAAATATTAATAGAATTAATCAATAGTTATGAAAGAAATTACTTAATTTCAAATCTATTGTCGTATTTAATTTAATACTGTGTACTTTACTTAGATTAGGTCTAGGTTTGATATCAATACTAGGGTGGGGTTGTATTAGTAATTAATTTAATTAAGAGAGACGTCGATGTCAGTTTTTTTTATTTAAATCAAAAATTTACTAAGTTGCCCTTATAATAACGCAAGCAAATATTTTGTATGATAGTATATGCATATATTATACTTGTTTTTTATATAATTTTAAATTAAATTGGTTTCAGCATGCATTTGAATTTGTTACAGTGTTATTTCCATATTTACAGCTACGTTTTTATACAATGACCGGTCAAAGTGAATACACCATGTTACAAGTATAAAGTATACAATATTATAGAGGTGCGGGGTCGCGGGGCGTCTAGAGGGAAAGGAAGGTGCGAAGAAGGTCAAGAAGTATAATTTAGTATAGTTTTTCATCTAGCTATATAGATTTCTCTAGCTATTTTTGACTACGTGTCTTAAGATGTATTATGTTATATAAAAGGACAGTTAGTTTGTTGCAAGTTAGTCAAACTATTTTACAATACGATAGTGTGTTTCCATGGAACTGACATTTTATTTTTTATATTGTTGGACGTTTCAACTGTAATTATAGAAACCTCCTAATTGATTCTAATGGGAAATTATTTATCATTTAAACAACTTTTTTATATTTTAAGATGGTGTGCTCTATCAAGTAGCGGACTAGGTATTATTATCCCTTAAGATTTATTTTAATAATAACATAATACATCCTAAGCCAGTTAAGGACCAGGGCCTCCAAACGAAATGTCAAGATTATTTTAACATATATCAAATTAATAAGTTACAAAACTAAATATATAACATTTATTGTTTCAGTATTTTTTTAGATGTATTTTATGTAAAAGTTAGTTAAAATTATATTAAAGTTGTTATTTTAAAGTAACTAGAGTGTTTAGAGCCCTGCCAAGGAGTGAACAGGGGATAAAGGGCCTAGCTCTTACCTAACTAGTTCGAATTTCCGCAATGGACGGATCTTTTGTTTTCCACAAATATAGGAAATTAAACATCTTCATATACATTTTCATTGTCGAATTGACCAACATTTGTTTCGTGTTACAAAAATACTTTTCGCTACAATCTAACTTAAACTAATGCTGGTATTACACGGCTCCTTTTATATTAAAAATTGATCTATTTTTGGTGGTAATTACGTGATTTGATTGGTTGGTATGTACATTTTAAGAAAACAATGTTTTTTTTTAAATACTGAATGATTTTTATGATTTTAAAACTCTAATTTAGAATTAATTTGTTTAGTTACGTGTTAGTTAAGTACTTTTTAATGTTATTTTTTTCTGTACTTACTCTGATTAATATATTTTTCTGTAGCTTTACTTTATACTCTGTACACAGCAGGGTAGGTTGAGGGAATCTGAGAATATAGTGTTAGGACACTCCATTTCCATTACGACAATTCCGTTCTTAACTTTCTGCTGAATTCTACAGGCGATGCGCGTAGGCTGGTGGAATGCAACGCCACGATTTGACTCGTTACCAACACGTGCAAATTAAAATATTAAACATTTAATTTCCTCGAGTGGGAATCGAATCAACGACATTATCCACCACAATATATTGTTATCAAAATAATTTATTAATATAATTTTTTTATGTATTTATCTGTCCTATTACATTTATAACATAATTATATTACTAATTTTTCATTAATAATATTTTTACTTTTGATTATTTTGATTAAATCAAATAACACATATATTTTAAATGTAAACATTCATTCAAATGTAATTTGGACCAAAAAAGTATTTTATACAGATAATTTAACATAGGGACTTTGTCTTTTTTATGTCTTAAATATATTAGAACCGTGTAATACCAGCGTGACCAGTTTCAATGTATCAACAACTGTCCCGCGATCCGCCGCTCCTCTTATCACAATCCGTTGCAACGATGTTTCCATTGATTACGCAGAAAAAAACCAGCTTCCTAACAAAATAAGAATCATGTTAAATTACAAAAAAATCGTTTATGATTTGTTAAAATTAAAAAAATGTTTTTTATCAATGAAGAATAAAATATTCCTTTTATAAATCAAAACTATTTTACGAAAAAGTAAAAAATAATTGTGTACTACAGATAAAATTAAAATTTAATCCTCTAAAAAAGTAGTTTTTTTTTTTAAATAAATGAGGAAACTAATTTTTTTATAATACATAATCTGTGGCCTCCATTCGAATATTCGAATGACGATGACGAGCGTAACACAACATCAACATCGAACGTTCGATAAAAACATCTCCCCTTACATTTAAAAACTACGACGATTGCAAAAATTGTGGTAGCAAATGTTACATACAAAAACGTTCGATCTAAACGAACCTCTAAAATTGACATAGAAATTTACATGACGTTGTTTTCTTTTTAAGCTATGATACATAATGTTTTATGAATTCGACATCTATAAAATATAAAATATAAGATATATGGCTCGAGCTTTGCATTCAAAAAACTCGAGCCGCCTTACAACTACCAAATATGCTTATAAATTCTAATTTACGTTTGGTGTTCATCGCTAACATACAGACAATAAATAATAATACACAATAATTTCATACAATATAGGAAAATCTATTACAAATATCAACAATTTGGCACATTTTATTCCTGTTTCTTTAACGATTATTAAAACTAAAGTAACAATGTGGGGAAATATAGAGGAAATGAAGGAGAAAATACCAAGATGAAGTAAAGTACAGATAGATAGCGTTCGTTGCAAAACATTGAATTTCATATAAAAAAAGAAGCAAAACTTTTTATTTCCTTTGGACACTTTCTGAGGCTATTAAAAAAGTATTAAAAGTTAATTCATTGTTCTAAGTGTCTCAAACGCTGAGCTTTTTGTTCTTTTTGTAGCTTTATAGAGGAAATACTAGTTATTATATTTAATAAGATTGTAAGTGTATATATTTGGCGGCGACTTTGCCCGCATGGTCAAATTAATAAATTTCAAGATTAGTTCCTACTAATATTATAAATGTTAAGTTTGTTAGGATGGTTGTTTGTTTCACTTTCACACAAAAACTACCGAACAGATTTAGATAAAACTTTACAGTAATATAGCTTAAACCTCAGAAAAACACATAGGCTATAATTTATGTAAAAATTATGTATAATTTAGCTATAATATCAAAATAAAAATAAGCGGGCGAAGCCGCTCTCGAATAGCTAATATTAGTGTAAATTTGCAACGAACTAGAGTAAGTCCACTAAATACGAATAACAAATAATGATTATAGGATATCTACGAAGACTATACAATGAGACACATTCTACTCAAAGTGCATTTGTCCTAAATATTAATGCACGACTAAGGTCCGCTAATAATTACTATAATATTTATTAGAAATATTACATTGTTTGAACAGATATTCGTCCGTATTGACTCTACTTTGTATAAGTATAGTGATTTATTGACGAAACTTCTATTTATTTTTGAATTTTAGCAAGCTTTCGTTTATTTTTTGTAACACTTAAATTTGAATTTAAAAATTTTAGGTTTATTGCAAAGTAGTTTCGCCAACAAACACAGTATTTTACGTTTCGCATTAACTTATCAGTCGTCTGATAGATAAAAGGACATACAACGAGTAGTACTACGCATACATAGATTTACATAACCACGTAACAAAAACATTTACTTAGACCAAGTAATTTAAAAATAAAAGTCCAAGTAATAAGTGGAGTGTTAATAATGCTTTTGAACAAGAGGCATGAAGAGCTCTGATAACATGTCGGGAAGGGGAGGGTGAGGTCTGAGGGGATCTTTTAGGAAATACAGCGACTGAGCCGCCATTAGAGGAAACTGCCACACACCAGATCTCATCTGGTTCAGGTACTAAGAGAATCGCCTTCCAACAATGTTGGGATAGGTCCGGAGTTAATATGGCGGGAGTAGATCTACCAGATCTGAGCCAGAGCACGCGTAAATTACGTCCGCAAGCGCCGCATTCTAAGCGCCAGCCGTTTGGTGTTTGGTCGGCGCTTAACGCTGTTGCTGTTGCTCCTCCTAGAGGGGGATTTAAAGAAATATTGCTGTATTTTTTACAAATTAATATTATATTAGTTACATATATAATCATTAATATATATATATATATATATATATATATATATATATATATATATATATATATATATATATATATATATATATATATATAAGATTTTTCTTTTGCGCAGATTTTATCACTATTTTCATTGTACATTTTCACCACCTAATATTTATAAAATAAATATTTATAATTTATTGGTTCTGGCTACTGGCTTCAGATAGCTATTTCTTTAAAATAAATTATAACCACAAAAAATAATCTACATTACACATGGTTGTCCTAAAAAACTGTTATATCAATAATTTTATAAGGTACTACTAAAATAAATAAAGTAAATATTTACCTGTAACCCTCAAAGTGACGCGTTTTAATTCCCTCAGTCGTTTCAAGTCAGGAGCTCTGGCGCCGACACACCGATACTCCCCGCCCTCCTCGTATAGCGCTTCTTTTATACCTAGTTTGTTAAAAATGTAAACATGAATGGGAGATTTAAATAAATCAATTTGTTAATCATTTTATCATTAATATCATTTAATTAATGATCCTATTAATATGTTTCACATATAATCTTAACTCTTAACACTGATGTGTAATTTCGTGGCACTGCCACTGACGTACATATAACATACGCACGAATGTCTCCTATTACGTAAATAAAGTGAAATATTGGTGAATATTATTTTTTGTTTAATTTATAATATTCAATATAAAATAAAGGCAAAAAACTGTATTAATGAAAATGAAATTGTTTATTAATCTACTACCACCATAGTACCTAAAACTACATAGATATTTTTTGAAAATTCAACAATAAATATTTTTTAAGTATATTAACTTTCTTTTTTTAGTTTCATTACATCTTATATGCCGTATTTAATAGCCATAAAAATGAATACATGTAGCAATTGTTCATCTATACTAATATAATAAAGTAAAAGAGTTTTTTTATTTGTTTGTTTTAGCCCCAAGATCTCTGGAAGTACTGGTCAAATTTACTTTTTTTTTATTTTGTTTGAAAGCTACATTCTTCAAGAGTACACACTATAGGCTATAAACTATTACGGTTTAATTCATTTCATTTAGTTAACATTTAATAACGAAATAACAATAATTACTAACGCCATCGTATTACTTTAACTTTGTATAGGTAGGTACATTGGATTAGAAAAAATATTAAATGACATCAGTTGTAAATTAAAGGCCACAACATTATAGATCTATATTTTATATATAAGTCAAAATTAGACATTTTGTGACTAAAAATAATAAAAAATTGCAAATATACATTAAATTATTTTCAAAAACGTTTAAAAATCAAATATATCGTAGTATGTAAAATATGGAATTTACTCTACTTACCATATATGATACAAGTATAAAAAACGGATCAGCTAAAACCTTACAAAACTAAAATAAGATACTTGTAATATAAATTTAAAAAAGATCTTCAAAAAGAAACCACCAAACCAAAACTACAAAAAATATAATAATAGTGAAATAATAATAAAACACATATCTCGATAGAATAAAAACAATAAAACATACAAGTCAATATATTCCAAAAAGCTATAAAAGTAAGTTTGTGTTTACCCAGCACACCGTGCGCGTGGTGCGATCCGGCGGGCGCCCACGCGTCCGACGCGTTGCCGACCACGCGCCGCCACCAGCAGCCCACGCTGCCTGCAATTTTAATAGCTATACACTGTGAGTGACGTAACTCAACGCTGCGGTTTCGCAGCGTTGAGTTACGTTATCTACTAGATCGGGGAAATAAACATTGTTTGAATATAGTTCTTGCGAATGGGGTCGAGTCGAAGACCGTCCTGTTCTCAGCGGCGTAAGCAATCCACACTGCCTGAGGTAAAATTTAGAAGAAACGTGTCGTATAAGAATTTTATTATTTTTGGAATATTTTACTTATTATATTTGGTAGCATTTCTAAATATCCACCTTCCATTTATAGATGACACTGTACTTAAGAGAACATCATTTGACTTTGTTTTATTGATTGACGATTGATTATAGACCTGTATGTATAAATTTTAAGAAAAAAGTGTATGAGTAAAAAAAAAATATTAATTAAACAAAGCTAAAATTAAATCTTAATAAAAAAGGGGACATAATGTCACAGCGGCATTACAATAGACTGTAAGCACAGCGGCTGCAAGTTCGATTTTGGAGACTGGAGTTAATGAATTATTTTCTCTTCCTCCCTTTGATAACAAGACAAAGCGCGGCGTAGAGTTCCACCACTCAACAAGCAATGTCTTGAAAATTAAACGGTACATGAAAAAGGGAGTATCTTAACACCAGGTTCCCATTGCCTATCCTGCTATATACGGGATGAAGTATGAAGCTACGCAAAAATATTACAAATTGACTCCCTCATTTAAAACTTTATAGTTATCAAATTAATTATCATTAACTGACCTTTAGGACAATGTAACTGTACGTTTCCCCCGAGAGGCACTTCCACTTTTTGATGATCTGGTGGCTCTTCTTTACTGTCCGACTCTGTTGCTGATTGCGTGTTCTCATCTGCGGCTATTAAAATAATAATTAATATTAAATTAAAACAACGTTTAACCGATTTCAAAAAAAGGAGATTCTCTATTCCGTTTGTGATTTTTTTTTATGTATTATATAATTTGATTGGTTGATTGATTACTTTTACACTGTGTAAAGAGTCCCAATAATTATAAATCCAGTGGAATATTCCATACATACCCAAAATATTCAAATAATATCCAATAGAAGAGTACTCGGTGTCCATCCAACGCGCCCTGCAGCGATACCAGCCGCCGTGACTCTCCCGCAGGCGCGCCCAGCGCAGCGTCGCTGAACCCAACGCCGTGCCGTCTTCGGGTAACTCGAGGGGGGTGGGAGAACTGGGGAGAGAGAAGTTAGTACATATATATTGTTTTAAATATAATTGTGGATTAATGGAGAAATATAAAAAGAAAAATGTTTATGAAAAATATATTTTATATATCTCCAATTAAGGAAAAGTGATTTGGAAGAAGCAAATTAAGCATTTTTAGATACGTTTGCTTTAATGCTTTAATGAAAATTTTGTACGGGTCCGAATCGTTTATGAAGTTAAACTATTAACAAAATTGAGGATGTATTTTTTTTAATAAGATGAATAAATTATCTAATTAATGTAACACCGAGGCGTGAGGCCAGTCGTGGCGCAGGGGCACAAAGTGTGACTGTACAACCGACTGGTTGTAGGTTCGGTCCCCACTCGAGGAGAGGAAATATTTAAAATTTATATTTCCTTTCTTAAGCAGATATTATGTAAATATAAAGATATATGTATGTAATAACATAAGTGTAGTTTTAGGTAATATCTACAGAAAAAAATTAAAAGAAATGTAATAATAACAAAAAGTACGGACCATAAGTCTGTAGTGTAAATAAGAATTAAAATAAAAAATATATATATATATTTCCATTTCTTTGCTCTGGTGTCGAGGACAAGCGCGGCGTTGAGTTCTGCCACTCAACACGCAATACCTCCAGAATTCAGCAGAAAATGGGGAACGGAGTGTCTTAATACTAGGTTCCCTCTGCCTAACCTGCAGTGTGCGAGATATAGCATGAAACTGATATAATATTAGAGTTACATCTTAAATATCTCTAATTTGGGAAATGCCCAGCAGCGTCACGTCATCATAATATGATCCTTTTATTAATAACCATAAGATTTTTTTAACATAACGTATTCAAAAATATATAAATAACATAAGCTCTATGCACTTAGTCAAATATTTTTTACATATGTAAAAAAGGTTTCCTAGTGACAGAAACTTATATATATTTATATATCTCACTTCTAAGTGAATTTGTATAGTTGATAAATCTTGTATGTCCATTGTCTGTAGCCAAATCGTTTATCAAACTGTAGCACCACAACGTTTGTACTTCAACATTTGGCGACACGAACCCTTTTGATGTGGTTACAAATTATTCTATGTTCTGATTTTGTTAGAAAACAATCTTGGTAACTCTCTAATAATAATATATATTTAATTTAGTGTTAAGAGGCCTCGTTCCTCATGTACCTACTGCTATTATTCTCAAAGACTTTGGGTACTTAGTAACCGATATCACTATCTTTTTGTGACCATAGGATCGAATCCACAACCAGTCGGCCGTTACAGTGTAACGATTCTCTTTAAAACATAGATATTGATCTCTTAGTGATCAATTATTTATATGTATATATAGAAAATAAATTAAAAGATCTTACAGAAACTTGAAACTTGTAAGAGAAATGTTTTTAAAGCTTTCTAGTATTTACTTATCGGTACGCAATTTTCTTTATTATTAAAAATTACGTCATCTCATTTATATAAATTTTATAAAAAAAAAAGTAATTAACATTGTATCACTTATTTTTTATGTATATTAGAATCCAGTTCTAACAATCCTTCTCCGTTTTTCAATTAAATTCGAGACAGTATGGACTGGCGGAAGTCAACGCTGTGGTTTGTCTAATCAGTGTGTGGCAACGAAAATAAATTGAATAGTCATGAACAATAGAGGCCAGACGTGGCGCAGCGGCACGTAATGTGACTGTAAAACCGACTGGTTGTGGGTTCGATCCCCACTCGAGGAGATGAAATATGTACTTAAATTTATATTTCCATTTCTTCGCTGTAGTGTTAAGGTTAAGCGCGGCGTTGAGTTCTGCCACTAAACACGCAATGCCTCCAGAATTCGGCAGAAAATGGAGAACGGAGTGTCTTAACACTAGGTTCCCTCTGCCTACCCTGCTGTGTGCGGGATACAACATGATTAAAAAAACAGTTATTTTATTTCAAAAACATTTGTATTCAACGTACATCCGCTTCATGGGATTTGAACTCGTAAACATCACCTTAATCACATAAATTTCCTACACAAATTCGGGCTATATACGGAACATAATGTATTAAAATATATTCCATGTCATACATCGAGGTCCTGGGGGAGCACCAGTCGGCCCCGGTGGCTGTGCGTCGCCTCACAATTACGTTAGACGTCGAATCTTATCCCTTTATCTTGATATACGTTTTGTACGAAGAGATCGTATAATCTAGTAGGTATGTATTTGCTTTATGTAATTTAGTATAAGAATTATATAATTGGGGCTAGTTGTGGCGTAGTGGCACAAGAGTGCTACTAAACGAGACAGATTGTAGGTTCGATTCTTCCTCGAGATTCCTACTCGAAATGAATGAGGAGCGGGGTGGCGGAACACAACGCCGCGCTTTGCCTTAACAAAGCGAAAAGATTAAATATTTCTTTAATGCGATAATGTTAAATATTTCTTTTCCTCAAATGGGAATCGAACCTAAAAACTGACGCGATAATAGTTACATGCTTGTGTCTTTTCGCCACGACTGGCCTCCAACGTGTAATATTATTTTTTTATAAAATAAAAAAATATATACTTAAGGAAGGACATTTTATTCTATCTCTAGATCTCAAGCTATAGTTATACCCAACCTTAGTTTAACTTATTTCAGTAAATATGGAAAAATCCATACATTTCTTTTGTGATGATGCCATATATTTGTTATATTTACATCTAACCACATTAGATCTACAGAAAGTAAGTAGACTCAAAATTAAAGAAGTCGCCGGAAGTAGATTTCGATGTTAAACTAAAAACATGGTTAAACTAAAATACTTAAAAAACCTAAGAATCCACAACCATCTACCAAAATGTACCACTAATAAATTGATTTCATAAATTCATAGTTGCACTAAAATAACTACTACTAGCTATTAAACAGCCTGCGAAGAGTGATAACTAACTTACTTAGAGAAAAGTAGAAACCTAAAAGAATTTGTTGGAATTAAAACTGAGAAATGTTGAGTTAAAATGAATTTATCTTTGGCACTTCAGTGAGTGGCAGAAAAAAGAGATAGCTTCTAGTGGTTTACGTTACAGTGTTTACTGAGAGAATAATAAACTTAGTTTAGTTAAGCTTGAGAGAGCATTTAGATTTGCTTTTTATTTAGTTGATATTGTGTTTATTATAGAAGACAGGGGAAATGTCAGGATAAATCATTAAAATAAGGTACAGGAAATGTTAAATCATCAAAAATAGGTTAAATAAGCAAAAACGTAAAAAAAAATATAACCATATGTTAAGTAAGTTGATGTTTATTTATTTCGGGTTTTTAAAATCAGATTTCATATAATATGTGCTTAAGTAGTATTGATATTTGATTTATTCCGCGGCTTCGTCTTTGTAAAGTATGATTATCGTCATCTACGGGTATATAACTGATAATCGCATTTGTTATGTATTTACTTAGTAAATCTTGCTTCACGTTGTATAGCAGCATAGACAGAGATAACCTACTGTTACGACACTACGCGTTCCACATCCCTCCGTTTTTTTGAAGAAATGAAAATAATTCATTGCCACGACAGGGAATCGAACCCACAACCGACCGACGCGCTTACAGTAAACTCTCTGCCAATACGCTACGTCGTTATTATAACAAAGTCTAGACATATTGAATGTAAACGTAGATAATAAATAGGACTGTGGAAATATTTGAAGAGACGAACTAAGTATATAATTTCTAGTTATTGACTCAGAACTCTGAGAAGGGTTCAATAGATTAGCTCTATAAAAGGATTAAGCAATATATAGTATATTTATAATGTATAAATATTTATGTTATGAAACATTTTCTTTATAAATTTTGAACCAAAAAAATTTACAATTTATCTGTATAAGTTTTGAAAACTGCTTTTAATAACTTCACTTAAACTTACTTTTCTTAGAGGTAACGTAGACACGAATGATAAAATAATTCTTGATGTAATATCATAAAGATAATTTTTAGGGGTTATGTCTTAAACAGCATATTTACATGTTTTCTTTGTACATACATAACTATAGAAAGAGTAGATTTAGTGAAACGTCACTCAATATAAAAAAGACACCAGAGCAAAGAAATTAAACTTAACTTAACTTAGCTTCACGCTTTATCCCTTGCGGGGTAGTCAGAGAGAACGGAGCGCCAAGCGCTACGGTCTCTACATACCTCTTTCGCCTCGTCCACTGTCATCAACCTCTTCATACATGCCCTTCGGGGGGTCCTCATGCTTTTTACGCGACCTTCCTCCAGTATCTTTGATATTGTGTTTTCGAAGGTCAACCGAGGTCTCCCCCTACCTGTCTTACTTAAGAAATTAAAACATGAAATATTTTATTTCCTCGAGTAGGAATTGAAACCACAACCTGCGTTTATAGTCACACGCTTGTACTCATGCACCACTACCTCTCTAATAATAACTATTCTGTATAACATTTAATGTTAATATCACTTTATCTTTTAGATTTCTTTTAAGTAATACCAACAATCGTGCTACGGCTGAAAGTAAATAAGAGGTTCATGTTTGAGAAATGGACGCCTTCCAAGAAAAATTGGGAACAACTCTGAAACTACATTATTTAGACAATTTGTATGTTTTCTCCGAAATTCCTTACGAATCGTGACAGTTTGTAGAATTGCGACAGTATTTTGCGTGTTACTTGTGTTGAAATCTACATGCATGATAAAAATAAATACCGCACACAGCAGGGTAGGCAGAGGGAACCTAGTGTTAAGACACTCCGTTCCAACTCCGTTTTTTACAACCAGTCGATTTACAGGCACGTTTTGTGCCCCTGCGCCACGACTGGCCTATATTTTTATTATGTGTATACTCGTATACATAATATACATATATCTATAAATATACATATAGTAAAAATGTAACTAATCGCTATCTGTACATGGGAGATCTACGACAAAAACTATTGTTGGGGCCATTTTTCACTTTAATAGAACCTAAGAATTTTTTTGGATTTATTTTTTCTGTTTGCATTTATGCACGCCAATTTAAGAAACGGCTGAATCGTTATGATGATCAGCTTCACGCTGTATCCCGCACACAGCAGGGTAGGCAAAGAGAACCTAGTGTTAAGACACTCCGTTCCCCACTTTCTGCCGAATTCTGGAGGCATTGCGTGTTGAGTGGCAGAACTCAACGCCACACTTAACCACGACACCAGAGCGAAGAAATGGAAATATAAATTTAAGTAAATATTTCATCTCCTCGAGTGGGGATTGAACCCACAACCAGTCGCCTTTACAGTCACACTTCGTGCCGCTGCGCCACGACTGGCCTCTCTTGATATAAAAAGTTATATCAATTTACTTTTCCACGCAGCTAGCATTTAATATATCTGTATGATATTTGATAATAGAAACCGTACAAATATAAAAAGGAAGCCAATAGAATAATATTTAAATCAAACGATATCTGAAGTCCTAATTAACTTTTTAACTTTATTATACGGTTATTGATATAGCGTTGTTTTCCAAATACCTACTCTTTGATTACGAATTAGTCAAATACAGGAAAAAATATGATTTTTAGATTGATAATATAAATGAGAAGTTCGTTTTGAGATAAGACCTGTCTAGAAATCTAATCGATAGTTTTTTTTATAATTCCAATCCTTTTTTATAATCGTGATATAAAAACTTCTTGTCTCTACGCACAAAGTGCTGTGTAAATTTTGTCACCGAAAGCACATTTTTTTTAAATATATGGTGCTTTTTTATTTTATTAATTCGAAGGCTGTAAATCCGATTTCTATTAGGGGATTAAATTATTTTTATTTTCTTACTCTCGTAATAATACAAAGCGTGGCGTTGAGTTCCGCCGCGAAACCCGCAATGTCTCAAAAACTAGGATCGATGCGTGGGAAATGGAGACTTTTTACACTAGGTGTCCTCTTTTTATTTTTTACGACATCATATTAAAAAATATTTCTTAAGAAATAGTAAACAAAAAAAAAAGAATTAAAAAATAATAAGAAAAGTAAATAAAATTATATAGCAATAGAGCTCACAAAGAAGGATTGTTTAAATTAAGCTGAAACTTAAATACCTGTTAAGGGATTACTTCAACTGCTTACGAAAAAGTTGTAATTGGAACTCAAAATAATTACTAAACTTTTTGACAGCCACTAATATTTGCTGCCATTTTAGGATGGAGTGGCTTCAAAGAGTTTTTAACAACTTTTAATGATCACATTTTTGTTTCGATTAAAATTTTTAGATTTTTTGTCACCTTTATTTCACTTCACTTTCACTTGCTTAGAAAAAAAAACACTTTGTTAAGATAAACGATATCAGTTTTGAAAATTTATTGAATAATTTTTTGGTTCATTGAACTTTAAACTTTATTTTCTATTTTGATTGTAACCTATAAAAATTTTAAGCTATTTATTTATTGACTGTGCTATAAAACAATATAAAAACTTGTGCCTATACGTTGTATACATTTACGAAATAAAAAATTGAGATTTTGAAAGAGTGATTTTGAAATTATAATAGAATAGTTTTTTTAATTTAACGCTGCATTTCGTATACAGCAAAACGACAGAGGGAACGTAGTGTTAAGATTTACGGCACGTTTCCCATTAAATTTAATGAAGACAATCTGTGTTCAGTTGTGGAACACAACGCCGCTTTTTTATGTTATCAAAGCCAGGAACGAAAAATAATTTATTCCCGAGAGTAAGAGTCGAACCTACAACCATCGCACTTAGAATAACGCTGCGCCGCTCGCTGTGCCATGATACCTCTAATAAAATATGAATATGTCATTTTAAAAATGTCTGTTCACCTGTTTGTACACGCATATCTCCGAAAAAAAATATAAAACTGAATTAATTATACTTTTATGGCTATCTTCTATTCTTACCTAGAAGGTCTATCAGTATCTCTCATCCAGGTAGCTCTGGCAGGTGGGTTAGCATCAACGTCGCAGCGCAGCGCCGCCGCGCCGCCCGCTGTCAGCGAAATACCGAACCCCGGCCAACGAGATATTACGAACGATGGTGGATCTGTTTTGAAATAAAAACCGCGTTGAGATACGGCATTCATCATTTAGCTGATTAAAAATTAAGCAGAGAGTGGAGAACCTAGTGTTTTCTCTGTCTACCTTGCTATATACGAATTACAGCGTCAATCTATTCAAATCATTTTCATTTTCCTGGTGTTTTAATCATTATTAATACCACCCCACACTTCAAAATGTTTTAAGATGACCTGTACGTGGAAAAAAGAGTGTCTAATCACTAAGATCTTTCCGCCTATCCTGAAATATGGTAAATATAACAAGACTTGAGTAAATATAAGATAAAGATCATCTTCCCTTAACATTTCACACGTAAATTATGCAATAATAAGCCACAATTAATTAGCTTTTACCGATATTAGGTGATTACGGTAATTGAAACACACTGTAGGTAATGGTAATTACAATACATACATACATATATACGCACGTATGTCACCCGAGATTTAATTAGTTACTAATTTATATTACCATTGAATGGAATAATTTTAAATGCTATTATTCAATTTTATTTAATTACATATGTGTATATTATATTAAGTTTTGAATATTAAATGTACCGATTTTTGCTGAGCTTTTGAATATTGTTTTGAATTTTTGTATTTTATGTAAGTATATATTATTATGGGTTAGCTATTTTTGTATGGCTTCACGCTATATTCCGCACGTAGTAGACTAGGCAGAAGGAACTTGTTTTAAAAATTTCACTTTTCGTATCAGACACTTCCGTTCCCTACTTTCCGCAGAATTCGTAAGGCATTGCATGTACACTCGCGGAACTCAACGCCGCGCTTTACCTCGTTACCAGAGAGAGTATATCAAAATTTTCATATTTCATTTCCAAGAGGTTGAATAAAATTTTATATATTAAGTTTGCCTTTAAAATGATAATAAGTTTAGACAGGCGAAGCCGTTTGTGGGTCACTTGTCTAGTAATACTCACAAGTAACATGTATCTCCAGTTTGGCAGTCAGCACGTCGTAGGGCGCCGGCGGCGTGTCAGGGCGGCGTTGTCGCGCCTCGCACTGTAGCGTCGCATTGTGCAGCTCTCTGGCCGCTGTCACTACTACACGCGACCAGGACACTCCTTCTGTTGTTGGATATTTTGGTTATATTGTTATACGAAAATTGTAAAAGTCAATTGCATAAAACAGTAAAAAGAAAATATCTGTCAAGCGTGAGTCGGTCTCGTCCACGCAGGGTTCTGTACCGATTTCATGATTGTAGGTCAACAGGAACGTGGCTTCTAGAATTTTACGGAGTATGTGGATTTATAAGTAAGTACAAAATTGATCGAAATGAACTACTCATATAGATTAAAATAATCATACTATATTATAATTTGATTTTTTGTGATGTCTAATTCCAATTCTTAGTTTTTTTTTTTGAAAAATTTATAAAAAAAAATTAAAAATATATCTTGAAAGACATACAGACAAGCGATTCTATAAGGGCTTCTTTTTAATATAAAAATACAGAACAAGTAAATAATTGAAACAAAACATTTAATCGGAACTAAATAAGACGCTAAAAAGAAAAAGATCCCTGTAATTTTAGTATTATATTATAATACTATAAGAATACGAAAGCAATTCAAATTAGTAAATACATAATCGTGTCCAAGCGAACCACGCCGCTAACATGTCGCTAGTAACTAAATAAACATATTTTATCGAATTTTACGATATTATTATATAAACTTCGGTTCAACATTTTGATTCATTAAATCATTTATATAATGATTTAATAGGTTTATGCCCAAAAATGAAAATTATATATTTTCATCAAAAAAGGTTTTAAAATATTTAAAACAAACTTTTAATTACTATAATAAATATTAATGCTATTGTATATTCTAAATAGGCTAAGAATTGACTGTAATACGAAGACTTTCAACAGCCAATTAACTATTCGCGAAAGCTTAATAAGCTTAAAGAAATGATTCGAACAAAGCCGCGCGCAAGAACAAGGCTCACAATTCCATCTCATTCCATATCACATTCTAGACACAACGGAATCCAATTTTACAGAGTATTCTACTAATTAAATTCTTGACGATATCCTTGAAGATTCCCGGAAAATTTAAATTTATACGAATATTTTGTACACTTTCCTTTTAATGACAATTAATATTCTTCTTATTAAATTGTCACAATTTAAGTGTTTTTTTTTTGTAGTAAGTAGAGAGGCCATCGTGGTGCAGTGTAACTGCGCCTAATTCTAAGCGGTGGTTGTGGGTTCGATCCTACTCTAGTTGGAGTCTTTAAAATTGACCGCTGCGTGAATCCATTGTCTTAACATTAGGTTCCCTCTGCCTATCCTACTATATGCGGGATACAACGTGAATATTCGATGTTTATTTATGCTGTATAATTTATTTAATACCAAATCGTAGCTTTAACCTTACTAACTTAAATCGATTTTTAAAGATATTTTTATTCAAGAATTTGACTTTTGCTTCTATCAATTTAGTTTAAATCGCATAAATTTCGTAAATTATATTATATTCGTATATACAAAAAAATCTATGTTATCAATTAATATCTGCCAATATCTGCCAATTTGAAAAATGATATTTAAAATAACCATTTATCTTCACCAATCTACCTCAATATCAAATATACGAAATTGCCTCAGAAAAATGAGTAACACGCCGCTCTCGTTATGCAGTTTTCGTTGAAACAAAGCCTTTGTGAATTGATTGGTGCAACCCAATGTCGGAATTTGTCTACAAAATTTGCATTTTTTTTTACATTTTTAAAAAGTTAATACTTAGGATGTTTTTTTTAAATGTATTAAAAATCTACATTGCAAGATTAGCACCCGCGCCTCTCTCAAACCATTCAAGCGTTGTGACCTCTAAGCCAAACCTCAACAACTTCCCGTATTTTCCGTACATGGGAAGGCTAATAATTTTCTATATTTTTGTATTAAAAGTTAAAATGTCTAAAAATAGTCGGACAATCGAATGTGTTCGAAAGACACATACAGAATATAAGGTTCAGAAAATAAGCCAAGTAAAAGAATACCTTACCCTAAAATAAAGTGAGAAAGAAGCTTTTTTTAAGCATAGTTTTTTTTTTTTTTTATAATGCACTATACTATTCAATGTTCATTGAAAGAGTTAAATTTCTTGTTTTCGGTAGGCAGACGCAACCTTATCCAGGTTAAGACACTCCGTTCCTCACTTTCAGTGGCGGAACTCAACACCGCGCCTTACCTCGATACCGGTTACTATTATTTATTTATAACAAAAAATACTATTAGAAATTCTTACCGATTGAATAATTAGTATGATGTATGCGTAGATACGGTCGGTGGTCCAGTGCCGGTTCCAATGCAAGGAGCCGCCATGACAGTTCCGGTGGAGGAACGCCACCTGTAGGGATAAAAGAAAAGTAAAAAGAAATCTTGACTTTGAATATAAGTAATTAATTTTAAATGTTTAGAGCCAGATTTTGATTTAAAAAAAATGATTCAAATGAATATAAAATTAATCATCCAATCCTTGATTGATATCAAAGAATACAAATTCAAATGAACTATTTAATTTCTTAACAAACTTATTAGGCTGACATTTTAAATAAAATATCTAAAATAATATGAAAAATATTAAAAAAATCCTTCTAATGACAAGGTAGTCAGTGTTCCAGAATAACTACATTTAATTGGTTGGATAAGGGAAGAATAGGTCATTATTTAATATTTACTAGGAACATCACTTTCAAATCGTTCAATAACATATTTAAAAAACTTCACTTAGAATTTTTGTTTAAAATTATATATATAACTGATAGAAATTTGAAACTAACTCTTAGTCTTTTACATCTCAATATCAAAAATATTTAATTCCAATAAAATACAGAGAACATATTTTAAAACGAATTTCATAAAAATAATTCCCCCAATGGACATCCTGTGCTGAATTTCATATAATTTTAAAATTGAACATCTTATTCAATAGTATTAAGCATCTGGACCTCTCCCGACCGCCATCTGCTCCTTACTAGAAACTAAATTAAGCTTATGATTTGAAATAAAATGCATTTAAATTTATTCTCGATGTACTACAGCGTCTAGCTATAATCGCGATCGTTGTGGGTTCAATGCCTACTCTAAACCTAGTAAAATAATATTCTTAAAGATATATTTTCAAATAATTCAATGTTTGTACTCAACAGTTCCGAGCCTTCAGACAATAGTCAAATTCTGTTAGGAGAATAATATTACAATTTTAAAATTTCTTAATTTATCGAATAAAGAATATTTTATTAATAAAAAGATCGCGTAAAGATTACAATGTAAAACATAGAATATATATGTAAACGTGATAAATAAATGAAAAAGTCGTAAAGGTTTAGCGTTTGTGAACATTGCTCTCCGTTTCAAAATCCAATTAAAAAATCTATTTGGCTCTAAAGCGATTTTCTTTCAAAATCCCGATTTCTATATGTATTACAAACTGTGGTACCATTCATTCGAGGTTTTGAGGATAATATGTTTAGCTAAATTACTGGACGCTACTCAATCAATACGTATTGAAATTTTGTATCAACGTTTTGAATGTGGCTGCTCGTTGGTTTGAGGATAAGATTTTCAAGTAATCTCGCTGATTAAGCCCTAACTTTCTAAATTGATTATTATAGTTATAAATAGTATTAGATTTTTTTTATAAAAATATGTATATAAAAAATTATACAGAAGTATCGAAAAAAGTATCAGGTGGAAAAAAAGAAAAACAAATATAAGAAATTTGTTTTGGACTCTATGAAGAAGGTTTATCTTGGTATGTGCGAACAGGACACAAGCATAGGTCATGATGGGTCAATTGCTACAGTGGAGATCGAAACCACAACCGTCACGTTACAGTCGCACACTTGTGCCCATGCGCCACGACGCCCTCTTTTTAAAATATTTTTTTGTATTATGTATTTTATATGTTTATAAAATATATAAATAAATTTGCTTAAAAAATGTTTGTCAATAGGTAACATTTTCAAAATAGTTCACCGTCCACCGTCAGTAGTTAGTAGAAGTTGCATTTGGAACTCTTTCTAACGCCAGTACCCACTGAAAGCCATTTTATTGTTGTTTGAGAGCGAGCCGAGAGACTGTTCAGCTGTATGTGGATTTCAGTGAAATCGGTCAAGTTTTTAAGATTTTCACAACAAAAGCGCAAAGTAGTTTGAAATGTTAGAATTTAAACGATACTCCCGACCTGGGAAAGTGAAGTGATAAATGTGTTTGCAGCGAGTGTTGGAATAAATCCGCCTTTTCTGATACTCGTTTCAGATTGAAATAATAATATTATATAAAAAAAATATTCGTCGTCAGCAACTTCGTTTGCGTGAACTTTAAGATGTAAAACAAAAATGACCTTAGTTCCCGTTTAATAAAAAAAATCCAGGAATCCTTCCTTAATTTCGTTGGAGCGTAGTATGTTAAACACTGAAAAACCGGAAGTACTTATAATTTTTACATATTATGAAAAAAAATATAGATAAAACTTTTGCTTTAAAAACTTAGTTAGCTCAGCAGCTTAGGAAATGTAAAAACTATTGTTTTATATATTAAAAAAAATAAATAAGAAATCAAATATAAAATTACTAAAATCCAAAAATATGACGTCTCTCATTTGCATGATGTATTTACAATTTTTGAAATATTGCACGAGGCCCAAAGTAACTTTGTAAAATAGTTTTTCGTATACCTTGACAGTACTTTATTTATATAATATTTACTTATTTATTTATAAAATATTTACTTAAATTTATATTTCCATTTCTTCGCTCTGGTGTCGAGGCAAAAGCGCGGCGTTGAGTTTTGCCACTCAACACGCAATATCTCCAGAATTCGGCACAAAGTGGGGAACGGAGTGTCTTAACACAAGTTTCCCTCAACCTACCCTGCTGTGTGCGGGATACAGCGTGAAGCTGATTACATCTATAATTTTAATTTACCAAACCAGAAGATATCAGATACGTCCATCCATACATATCTTCATGCATTTATTACAAAGTCAGTTTCCAATATAGCGTGGGGAGAACGTTTCAGTTTCAGTGGATTCAGTGAAATAATTTGATCCCTGATATAATTACGCTTCGTGTCCCGCTCATTGCAGGCGTCCGAGTTCGGTTTGCTTCGGCTTTATATTACATTAAATTTCATAATTTCTATCTACGAATCCTTCTGAAGTACTAATATCTAGGGCAGGTTGTAATTTGATGTTGGTTGGACGTTTTTTTTAAATATAAGATAATGATGTTAGTTATGTATATTATTCATCTAGAGGTCCTCTATCTATAAATGTTTGTCGCTATATACAAGTAATATTTGGTCATTTTTCTCAAACGTTAATTTATCTAAGTTAGTAAATTTTGTGGCCAGTCGTGGCGCGGAGGCACAAAGTGTGACTGTAAACGCAACTGGTTGTAGGTTCGATCCCCACTCGAGGAAGTGAAATATTTATTTACATTTATATTTTCAATTCTTCACTCTGGTGTCGAAGCAAAGCGCGGCGCTGAGTTCCGCCACTCAACATGCAATGCCTCCAGAATTCGGCAAAAAATGGGGAACGGAGTGTCTTAACACTAGGTTCCCTCTGTCTACCCTGCCGTGTGCGGGATACAGCGTGAAGCTGACCTAAACAAAGCAAAATTCGAAATAATAATTTATGCTAAAAGAATTGATGTGGAAAAAATCGAGTATTATTTACATAAAATGAACATCGTAAAACACAAAACAGTAACACGTGAATGAGAGAAAGCCGCACATTAAATCATCATTAATTACATCAATCGACGAGGTAATATGAAATTTAATTTCGCAAAACTGGACGTATATACCTACAGTGAAATATTTGGAATCGGATGGTTTGCCGATTTAAAATGAATTTCTGCTACGTGAAATAAACGAATTTTCTCTCTGATCAAAACTTAATCAGTTTTTATATAAATGCTATTTTGTTAATAAATTAAACAATAAATAAATCAGCTTCAAGCTGTATCCCGCACACAGCAGGGTAGGCAGAGGGAATCTAGTGTAAAGGCACTCCGTTCCCTATTTTATGCTGAATTCTGGAGGCATTGCGTGTTGAGTGGCAGAACTCAACCCACGCTTTGCCTCGACACCAGAACTAAAATATGGAAATAATATATATTTCAATAAATAAATATTTCATCTCCTCGAGTGGGGATCGAACCCACAACCAGTCGGTTTTGCAGTCACACTTTGTGCCCCTGCGCCGCGACCGGCCTCTTATCTAATATTTTATTAAATATTAAATAGCTACTATTAAAATACATAGAAATTTTCCTTATTCCGAAGTAAAGTAAAGTTGACTTTTGGACCTTTTTTTTTGACCTGATGAAAAACACGGAGAAATAATATTTTAATAATGGCAATATTACCATTAAGGTTGTCGCGGCGTCAGCGGCACAACGTCTGACTGTAAACGCAACGGCTGTGGGTTCGATTCCTATTAAAGAAAATGCAATACACTTATTCCATCGTTCTGGTTATCTTAAAAATTAATCAGTGTAGAGCGTCATAATACTTTCGCTTTGCATATGCATTCTGCATACAGCAGGGCTATATGCAGAATGCAGATTGAAAGTATTTAACTTTGTTAAATTATCTGTCTTACCTTCAGCCACGCATCTGACTTCCAGCACAGTCTTGTCTCTGACCGGGACCCACGTATTACCGGCGTCGAGACGGCGACCGTCCACCGCCAGATACACTGACCGGACTGGCTCTATTGATAACAAAAATGATATGAAGAACCACACTCATTGCCAATTATAGTACGACCGATGTAACTTTAAATTTAGGCTCTCTGAACTTTTGGGCATTGTTCAATTTTCAATTTAATTTTGTTCGAATAATAAAAGAAAGTAATAAATAGTGAGAAAGAAAGAAAGTAATAAAAAATCTAAAATTAAATATGCAAAGCTATCATCTACCATCTACCATCACGGCGGCCACGACTCGTCGATCGTACTGTATCTTATATGATATCAATTTACAACTAATTATAAGCAACAAATGTTTATACTCTTGGGCTTGCAGCAGGGCCTGGGACTTGTAGAAACAAAAGCCCAGAAATAACTGCGAATAAACAATTAATAATCGAAGGCAATCTATGATTTTTTTATTTTCTTGCTCTTACCCTTATGTGAAAGGCGTTTAGTTTAACTGTTTAATAAAGCTTCAAATAAATTACATTTTAAAAAATATGTAGGTTTTTTTTATTACATATAATACAACTTTAACTAACAGCAAGTCTAACAACGACACATTATATAGAAACTATCACACAATTACTAACAACTTCGCTTCTATTTCTATAGTTCCCTTCTAAATGCCACTAACAATTATAAAATAACTTAAACTTTTCCGCGAGGCTAAAACTACACTTCTGCCCCACTTTGCCCCCGTACCACCCTCCCCTGCCCCATCATGCCACGTCATGCCCCGTCGCGCCCCATCCTGCCCTGTCCTGCCCCGCCGCCCACAACACGTGTTTTAGTCTCATTACACTTTGCAACTTTAACTGACGCTATTAAAATACTTGTAGGCGCAATTTAGTACACACGTTGATTAGTTGACGGTAGTTTAGATATAACTACTTCGAAATTAACTTTTGTGATGGATGTTTGGAGTACATAATGGTTTATAACAAATAAAGATTTTTTAAAATATTATAATGATATAATTAGATAAGGTATATGTGTGTTACGCTATTTAAAATTTTTGGTATTATAAATTTTGGTTTCTTTTTAATTTTTACTTAACAAGATCTTACGTTCTTAACGACTTAATTATTGTAGTTATCAAGACAGAACCCAGTCAAAGTTTCAAGGTGGTGATTGAGGTCACGGTGACGCAGTAGTATATGTATGTGTATTGTTGTGGAGTTGATTCCTTATCGGAGAATGAATTATTTAATATTTTTCCTTGCAATAAAAATATATTTATTTACTTGATTTAGCCCTACACGGCGTGATTTGAAACTTCGGAACGTGGAAGTAAAGGATAAAATCAATTGAAACTAGAATACGACAGCGTACTATTCTATATGCTGGATACAGCGAGAAGTCGCAAAAAAAACTCACCATATATAAGCAGCCGAGTGGGCTCCCCACTAACAGTCCTCCCCGATCTATCTCTCCCGGCGCATCTCCACTTGGCGGCGTGTCCACGGGACGCGCGCGGTATCTCTATAGCGTCGCCTTCTTTCCACGCTGATTCACCTCCGCCAGGCGATGATGGGAGGGATATTTGCTGAAGAAAAAATTGTCATTATAATCGTCATCATCATTGGAATCATCGTGGTTTAGTGGGAATGTCGCTGGAATTGGATAAATACATGATGGTTGTGTGTTTGTTACTCAAGGAAATTCATTAATTCATGTTTCCGTTATATTAGGACTGTGTTGAGTTCCGCCTCAAAAAAGTATTTTGTTTTTCGAGAAAAATAGTATAAAATAACTGTTTTATTGAATAGGCTAATTTTAGTTTATAATGTATTGGTATTGTCCTTAAAAAGATAATATTATTAGAACACGGGTTACTAGCTTAAAATAAAGCCTAGCTAGTTTAAAATAAATATATTATCATGACTTAAACTTCATTAAAAAGTCAAGTTTAACTATTAAACTGTACGTAAGATGTCAGTTAAAATAGGTTAATTAAAAATAATATTCAATTATAGAAATAATAAAAAAATTACCTCATTATCTTTATACCACCGTAGATTAGTGACATTGACCAGGTCGCATGCGATGCGTGCGTGCGCATGCGGCTCCACCAGCAACTCACGTTCCTGCTTTTGAGGCTACAACGAAAAATATTTATTAAATTTGCTTCACGCAGTATCCCGCACACAGCAGGGTAAGCAGAGGGAACCTAGTGTTAAGACACTCCGTTCCCCGCTTTCTGCCGAATTCTGGAGGCATTGCGTGTTGAGTGGCAGAACTCAACGCCGCGCTTTGCCTCAATACCTAATTAGAAATATAAATTTAAGTAAATATTTCATTTCCTCGAGTGGGGATCGATCCCACAACCAGTCGATTTTACAGTCACATTTTGTGCCCCTGGGTCACGACTGGCCTCTAAATATTTATTAGACAGTATGAAATAAAATAAAAAAACTGTTTTAGAATAACTTTAAGCATAATTTATTTGTTTATATCGACAAAAATCATTTATCGCAGCCAGCACAATGGTTCACCATAAACACCACGGTTATAGGTTCAAAATATATTAGGTAAAAATTAAATTTATTTTGTTAATTATTATTATTTCAGTTAAGCCACTTAATGCGAAATGTCTAATAATTTATCAATAGAGAGTGGACTCAATCATTATTATTCGTCGTTTATAGAAAAAAAAGAATTGTGTTGATCACTAAAAGATTTACAATAAATTACCTCAAGATATAAAAACATCTAAAACTTTTTATAATTTTAAAACTAAATTAAAGGAATATCTTATAAATAATAAAATAGAATCCGACCCTGTATTGTAACTTTTTCAAATGTGGGTTAACTTCACTTTATCAAAGCTAATATTACTAAATTATTTCAATATTGGGTATATTTCTCTATTACTCTTTAACTTACATATGTGTATACTGTTTATTAGATATTTGATATTGTTTTCTCTTTGTTTTTACTATGTTTGCTGATTTCAACGCTCACATTTATTAATATGTACCTATTTAAGATAAGTAACTTTGTATTTCTCTTTAAGTGAAATGTAATTTCTTTCAATTTAAATTTCAAAATTTTCTTTTTAATTGAGAAATAAATAAATTCTTTAACCAATAAGAAAGGGGCAATACAGGGCAAACTAACGATAGCGATTCCATACACTTTATAATACGTTATAGAAACACAAACAATTAACATACCAAGAACAATATTAGAAACGGCGAATTAATACAAGTTATGAACACATTTATAACTAAGTATCCAAGTAACGATCGATCAATCGTTATATTTCACTAGCAATACCAATGTGGATTTGCCCGTTTAAACTTTTTGTTATATTATTACCAAATTATAGAAAATATTAACATTAACTGTATTCTGGTGTATACGCTATATTACTCTGAATTTAAAGTAGAACAAACAACCTCACAAACCTCACATTTAATATATTAACCCTAGTAGGACAACACAAGAGATAACAAATCTATAGAAAAACTTTGAATTAAATTCAGAAATTTCTTCCAAATGCGTATTATTTGTATAAAATAACAATGATAGTAATATTTGGAGGTTGCACCCGCGATGCCAAAACGAACGTAATTAAATCCAACTTGTCTATATTTAAATACGAAACGGGAAGAAAAAGGGAGGCAAATTAAAATTTAATGTCGAGTAACAGCCTACATCTGAAGCGGTTTTACGTCAGGGATACACTGGGGCATTAAAAAAATATATTTTATTATTATCTAACGCCGTCTAGGTCTTGGCCAAGGTGGTAACGCGACGGTTGTGGGTTCGATCCCCACTCAAGGGATTAATTATTAATATTGTCATTGTTTTTGCTCTGGCATCAAGACAAAAACCCAACGTTAAGTTACGTCACTGACCTCGCAATGTCTTGAAAAATTCGGCGGAAAATGGGTAACGGAGTATCTTAACACTAGGTTTTCTCTACTTGCCTACTCTGTTGTGTGAAACAGTGTAAAGCTGGTTTTTAGAGTACCTTTTTTATCACCTACTGACGTAGAATATTTCGAACCGTTTGTTATATGTCAAAAATTTAAATGTTATATAAGTGGCTGTTATTACGGTGAAATTACAGCTTAAAACTTTTTTTATGTTTTAAGCTGTAATTTGATAAATCTCAACGTTCATTTTCTTCATATAACTTAAAATGTAACAATAAAAGGATAGTTGAAATAAGAGACATATTTTTCCATTTAACTTACATGATCTAGCACTGGTACAGTAAAATTATAAGAAACCAAACTCTCTGAAACTTCTGCCACAAAAAGAATGACGTTTTGTACGTAATTCACGTCGCTCCCTTAACGCCCAGTGTGCCTGCAACTTAGCAGCCGTCTCGTAATTAATTGGGTTTTCTTGAGGATAAAACGTAGACGCGATTGCGAGTTGTTTGCAGCGTTTAGAGAGTTGCGGCACAATTACCATTTCCATTGTGGCTGATGACTGGTTGTGGGTTCGATCCCCACTCGAGGAGATGAAATATTATATTTCCATTTCTTCGCTCTGGTGTCGAGGTAAAGCGCGGCGTTCAGTTCTGCCACTCAACACGCAATGCCACAATGTGTGCAGGATACAGCGTGAAGCTGATTTATTTATTTATTTTTTATTACAAATACGAGTATAATATATTGTTAGCGTACTCATGTAAAAGAGGGTAGATGTTGGTGTAAATGACTAAAAGCAGTCGAAATGTGTAAATCGGGGGTAGTAGCTCGTAGGCAACGGCCCTTATTGAAAGGAAACTCGTGTGAAGTATTGTTATTAGGTGATACATATCACTTATTGCAATTACATAGTATGCCTTTCCTAATAATTTAGAAACATATAGACGATATGTGTTTTATCGTATATTTTTAAAAACGTTAATCGCTTCCGATTTCTAACAATATTTATTTTATAAATGTAGAGAACTTAAAAATATTTTCATTTATTTTTTTTTATAATGATCTATGTTACATGAGAAGGACAAATTATATGTGACAAGATTGAATTTTTATACATAAATACAGTTCTTTAAGAACTGTTAAAACCACAAAAAGGTAAGCATTCTAAAATTTATTTAGAACAAGTTGTCTTAGATATATGTAAATATAAATAATTTTCAAATTGGTCTTGTTCAATTTGATATTAAATATATATATATATATATATATATATATATATATATATATATATATATATATATATATATATATATATATATATATATA